>JANLJB010002588.1:21878-32434 GCA_026212285.1 Bursera cuneata
AACTGCAGAAGCAGTGTTATACCAGGATTAGCCTGAAGCCCAAGAGGAAGAACAGAATTCAGACAGTAGGCAAGGTCCTTCGAAAGACATAATTCTGCCTAACATATGTAATACTAATTGATAAGCGTCTAACCATTTGGCATACCAACACAAATTTACCAGCAAAATACTTAAACCCAGTTTGTGACAGCTCTTTATATTCTACATGCTCCACCTGAAGCATCCAAACTTTATAGTATTCTACTCAGGCCTTCAAGGTCATTATCCACCCAAATGCATCATTTTCTAGAAATCAAACAAATATCTCTTACAAAGGTAAAGTCCTAGACCACACAATTAGAAAATGTCAGGCATTTTTCCATAGATNTCTTCAATGTCTCTATCTGCCAACCGGCATTAAGAAGATAACCAGCTAAGATAATTGTGCAAGATATAAGACAATCTTTAATCTACAATATTATTCAGCAGTTCAGTATCTTTCCATTCCACACTGGAGTGTCTTTTGGCATTGAATGTACACAAACTTTACCCACCAATTGAGACACACTAGAAATTTTGATAGAGAAATTGTCACAGAAAGGAACATACAACGCATGGTTATAATTTTGGAAAGAGAGAGATCTTACTGTGCTCCTTCTTGTACAATGCTAGAACTTTCCTCTTTGGGTTTACTTTCAATCTGTTGCCAACCATCATCTATGATCAGAAACTTTGGAGGAGTCCCTCCTTCCGAAAGACTGCAGTTATTTATAACCATTCCAGGGCTCAGTGATTCATCCTCTTATAATATTGAGATTTAGTTCCATATAAAACGAAGTGCAAGCTGACTTTCATCTATCATTTCTAAATTACCTTTTAAGGCCTTCCTCAACACCCTCGGCTGTGACATCAGTGTAGAAAGCATCCCATGTGCACCAGCCAAACCAGTCAAGAAAAGAAGGCAACTACATACAATAAACAGATAAATACCATCAGATTAATTTGAAGAACCCAGACAGAATCAAGATACTACAAATTAGGAATAATAACTACAACATAAAAAGATAAAGATAAATATTCTAACCTTCTTCTTCTCTCGATGAAGGAAAGTCTGCCTATGTTTTTCAACAGCCCTGTTTCACGGAGAAATTGCTGTTAAGCAACATTTCTGATGTCCAATCCATGAGAACTAAAACATATGACCAATATAAAGAACAATTCCTAGATTGTCTTGTAATTGATCTTCAATTCCAGAGGAAAATAAAAGAACAGAGCTGAAATAGGAAAAAAAATATTAACAAAAAAACTCACTTCACAGCCTGGTTGATTACTTCAAAAGGATTGGTCCCAGCATGCATGTAGACAAGGTGAAGGCCTTGGTTGGTTTCAACAGCAGTATCTCCTGCAAAACCAAAGAACACCACAAAAGACAAGTCGTATCGGTTCTTTCGAACTCGACCCTTTTTCTATCTAATTTCTTCCCGTAAAGCAATAAACTCCATTAAATTGATTCATTTGGATGGAAGAGTCATTGATAGGTTTCTGCAGCTCATTGTGTTCATATCAATGACAGCTCCACCCCACAATTTCAGATGGTTGGTCTTCCTCATTAATGGCCGATGAATTGGGACCTAATAACGCTGCCGGGATGTGATTGAATTAAGTAAATATGCCCCTAGATAATGAAATGGCAGGCAGGGTGCATATAGCCTGCACCATATACATTTTGATGGCCATAATCTACTCACCACTCTCGAGGCAAATCTCTATCTCGTTCTTTTCATTGCCCTGAAGAACCGAACGAAACTGGCCTTCAAGGAGAGGCAGGAAAACGGTGTAGATGATAGGAGCATCATCTTGATCACCTTCTGTGGCGTCCTTGCTCTCCACAAGCATGAATTGGGTCTCCAGTGGTACATCTTTCCCACATGTTCCCATTCTCTGAGTCATCCACCATAACTTAAAACGGAAACAACACATGAACCGGAGATCCCTGTGACAAAATTAAATAAAAATAATAATGATATTTGTAATTTTAGCATGTCAGATTAAAATATTTTAATTTTTTCTTTTCCTATAAGCTCCTAAACGAGAGAGAAAAATAAAAGAAAATGAACTTATTCATCAAAACTGGAAAATAATTAATAGATATTCCCACCTTAGATTTACTACATATGCTATAATTTCAAAGTAATTCAGCTTAAGTAGAAATGTAACAAAATGGTTAACCATAAAATCTTGATCTTATGATATTTATAGAAAACATTGGGGGGAAAGTGGAACATGGAATCAACAGACCACAGGTTTAAGCCATCATCTATGTTCAATAAAATGTGCCTAGAGTACTTACAACTATGTGCTCTAAATGAATTAACAATTTGGTTACAGAAAATAATAATAATAATAAAAAAATTAAACGGGCAAATGAACCAGCGCCTGTTCATAACAACAGTTCTAGCCTACAAGGAACCACGAAACAAAGAAAACGAAATAAACAAGATCCAGTTGGATTCCAATTTATACTTATCAACCTAGCAATCAGGTATATCACTTCTCAAAGACATTGAGAACTTAGGACATTTAGCATGGGGTGTGCAGTGTGTGCCGCTTCTATCTCAAGTTTACTATTATTGTCCAAGCTATATTGGTTTACTATTTTCGTAATCCATAATTTTCTGAATTCTTTCCCGCGTAGTTTAGGCTTACATATAATTTCATTCAACAAAGGAGTAATCTATATTAAAGCACGAAAAGAATCCATAATTCATTACTGCAAGGGAAAAAACGTTGAGAAGGAGTAATCAAGTGCTTACTCTAAGACACCCATGGGGAAGACATGGAGACTTTTGCTATCAGAAGATGAAGCACCAATGAAAGCACCAGCAACCAGCCCCAGACCAGACCCCGGGGTCAAGACAATGTTGTCTGGAACCCCAGTCAGTATGGTCTTGCCATGAACCACCAGGTTCCCATCATTGATGGAGATCTTTGGAGTGACCGTCATTGTTGAGCACCTAAGGGCTGCCTCAACATTAGATAAATCAGTATTAGCCAAATAAAGATAACACGAAAAAACACACTAATCAAATAATGATATTCAAGTCACATATAAATCAAAACAACGAACACGGACTTCAGAAACAAACATAAACATAATGCATACCATCACTGAATAGCTAAAAAATAATTTGTTCGCCAGTACTTGGAACATGAAACAACAACAGTTAAGAAAGTGGGTGAAAATCGATTTAAGGGAGGTTCTAATGACATTAACCTAAGGGTTTACAGTTCCTGGATAAGCTTATTCGTTGAACAGAGTGATGCCAACGTGACCTCCATGAAGGGTGGAACCACCACAGTTGCTGTACAGTCGCAGTCTTTATCATTCTCACACACTCAGTTGAAAAACCGAAACAACCCACCAATGGAACGGCAGAAGGAAAAAACAGCTGTGTTTTATGCCGATATTTTCATCATTCTTTTTAGCGAAATAAAAACAAACAAACAGAATAGGAAGATTTTCCTTCTTTCTTGCTATCTCCTCCATCAGTCACAAACTTAATTCACCCAAAAAGTCAAAAAATAAAAAATAAATAAAAAGCAACTGTTGTAATAATGGTCAACTTTTTCTTATATATTGTTGTTCTTCTGTTGAATATGAAAATCAGGGGACTAAAATGAATTCAGCTATATGGTCAGCATAAAGACCTTCATATCATATAAATTAAGTATAATTCTTATTCCTTTTTATTATTACTATTTTTCTTTTCCAAAATTCTTTTCTGATAAAAAANACACTGGCGTATCATACCGATTTCGTAATTAAATAATAAAAAATATATATTTATTCACACACCAAATAAATACCTGTGTAAAGGATCTTGATGTAGATAAACAGAATTCAGATTTTCCTTTTTTTTTTAAAAAAAAAAAGAAATTATTCAAAGGCAAAAAATTTCGAGTAAGAAAGGAGGAAAAAAAGGAAAAAGAATTAGAGAGTCGGTGGACCACAATGGTTTGTTTCGACTCTCACTTTTGCCGAGAGCTTTTTGTATTAAAGTTTTGGAAACAGAGACATAAAATTAATTCAGACTTTCCAAAAAACAAAAAAAAAATAAAAAGGTCACCACTGAGAACTACAGATAAAAAGATACATGAAAACGAAAAGAAAGTTGTTAGTTGTCCAGACTCCAGATNTCAATTAAAAAAATTTTAAAATTTTAAAAATAAAAAAAATAAAAGCAAACTTCTCGGTTGAGAGCATAACGAAGACAATAAGCTTTTGAAATGAAATAAAACAAAAAACAAAGAGATTGGAATTTTGGAAGAAAAAATTTCAAAGATTAGTCGGCGAATAGATATGTATGTGATTTGCTAATAAGAACGTGAATTTGAAATTATGTTAAAGGTATTTTTGTTCACAGATAGTCGTTTATTAAGTTCAATCATTGAAATCTTCGTCACGACGAACTTAATTAACCAATTCAATTCACCACCTCAAACGCCTTCCCCTCTTGCGTTGATATCTCGTCATCAGACCAGAAAAATTCATTCCACATCAAATATCGATAAAGGTCACACCAAATCTCAAGATGAACAACAACATTCAAGAAGCTAAAATACTCAAAAATACACCAAATTCCCCACCGAAACTCACCGGATTATACGAGCAGAAACTCTTCGTTGAAAGCTCTAAAGAAAGTGGGAGAGACAGAGATCAAATATTCGAAACTATAATATTGTCACTCACTCAGCAGAAGCGCATTCCAAAGAGGAAATGCTTTCTTCTATGAGGACGAAACGAGAAGCTAAGCACCAAGCAGGGCTCGATGATTGCAACAATTATTGCCTCTGAAGCAATGAAGTGAGTTTGACAACGAGGAGATCGCGCGTTTATGTACACGGGTCAAGCGTTAAAAATCGAACATGTTCCATATCTAGATCCTTCACGATCTTGACACGTGGAATCTGGTACCGACATTTGTTTTCACGTTATAAAATAATTTGGATATTTTCATTTTGTTTTTGACGTGTGAAAAGACCAGTCAGGACTCTCTTTATTTATTTATTTTTTTAGTTTAAGCCTAATCAGACTGGCTCCAGCCTTTCAGCGTGTTTGCGGCTGTTGATGGAGGTAAGTAACTGACCAAATTGCGGCATGCATGAAGATGAAGCAAGCAACTTCGTTTCAAAGCTTGGAGCCGATCAGCTGAAGTCCACGGTAGCATGAGTCATGACTAGTGATAAGATGTGTTGGATTGTCATCATTTGAATCATACTTAGGAAAAATACAGAGTCCGTAAAGATAGAGTCATCACAGTGGCAGATTACCCAACCTTTTTCCTACAATTTAACAAGGTAAAAAGCATTTTTGACAGCGACGTGATTATTTAATATCGTCCTTTTTCACTGATCAATCAATCTTATTGATGCAATAAAAGTTCTTGGTACCTAGGGCAGTGTAATTTTTTGTTGTAAAACTTTCAATGTGTCGTGGGGTATGACCGAAACCACGTTGTCCCATGTTAAAATGTGGGAAAGAACAGTAATTGGCTACTTGGGTTTGGCTAAACAATGACTGATGATGATGATGATGGTGATGTGGTCTATGATAACTGTGAACTTTACCTGCAATTTGATTAATCTGATAGACCTTTTAACGCAACACAAAACCTTTGCTTTTCGTAAAGGCCAATTGGCTTTATTCACGTGATATCCTTACATCGACTGTTCAATTGGCTACTACTTGGACGTGGCTGCAGAAACTTCAACACACAACTCAACATTTTGTCCCATTTGCAAGTTCCAAGCTTACCAATTACAAGTGTTGAGGAGGACAAGATGTCCGATTCAAGATTGTAGTCAATTAAGTGAAGACGTCAATCCTTTTTGTAGACGTAAGGTTATCCATTCGTATAGATAAAGGATCCATCTCCCAAAATTTTTTTAAAATCAGATTATATGAAGATATCTTTTAATTTAAGACATTTCCTTATAATTATTTAAAATTAAAAAAAATCAACAAATTTTCTCTCAAATTAGTCATATGATGTCCATCACGAATTATATGTTATCATTAATCATTTTATCTAAACACTAAAACGCTAATAACTGGTGAGTTGGTTATTATTCTTACAACATATTTGTTGTTATTTTATGTAATTTGATGTTAGCTATAATTATCAAATTCTGATATTCACATCTTATAAATGCTCTAAACAAGATAAAATCATCCTTATCCAAGATTCCAACTTTCTCGGCGTGATAAGTTACGATAGAATTAATCATCATTCGGAATAAATTTATAATTCTCTAATATTTGATGATAGCATAGCATCTTGATGGTGCAATTCAACGTGGATATGAGTATTATAATAAAAGGATTAATACATGAATAAAGTAGATTCGAAGGTACATATTTATCCTTCTTCATACCAATTTAAGCTTCAAAATTTTTCTTATCAAGGTTTAACTTGTTATGTTCTTCAAGTAACATTAAAAGATGCACATTCCCTTTGTCTACAAAACGTGATTAGTTGTTTCTTGCATAACCATCCATTTGGTTAGTTCTTCTTTAATTGGAGTATTTATGCTTTTATTCCAAAATCGATCACAAATGATAAGATCATAATTGGCTAGATAGATACTGAAGCATTTATAAATAGGTAAGAGCACGAGAACAATAAAACTTAGTTATGCCTTCCACGGAATGTGAAAATAAGTCTAATTTTGACAATTTTTTTATCTAAGAAAAAAAAAATATGAATGTATGATAAGAAAACAAATATCATTTCATAAGATTATTTTAGTAATAAAATGTTTATAAAAATTAATTTTCTAAATATCAATTAAACTTTTCTTTTTTTTTTTTACTTTACAAAAATTTTAAGTGAGAAAATTGGAGATATTAATAAAGTTGAAAACATCATTTCGATGTTTACTGTATTTTTTAGAATCAAATTCGACAAAGATGCATCTTTATTAATTTTGCTTTATTTTTAGAATTCATATTTTTCAGAAAGAAAATTACTATTAAAATGAATTAGGTTAAGAAAACTTAATAATGCATGACAGGTTTGAAGTCACGACCAAAAAAAAAAAGACAAAAATGTCTTATAATTTTTTTTTAGTGAAATATTATAATCTTTTTGTGTAATTAATCATTCAGACAAGGAATTTATCATCAAATTATACACAAATGACAAAAATCTTATATCAAAATGATTAATCAAAAGAAAAGTAATGTAAGCCAAGGAGACACGTATCACGAAGCAAATCCAGATGGGGCACTTGGGGAGACGGGTCCCATAAGGGAAGGGTCGGGCCACTGACAGCTCACCACGTAGAAGTTCCACGTCAGAAATCCCGACAACATCGTTCCGTGCTCGTCTTTGCCACATTGGCTCCACAAAGAATCGACTCACGCTGCTGTTGGTGGGCCCCATTGCTGCGTCATAATCGTTAATTTTGACTTTGAATTTTCTTATTTCTGCAAAGCAAACTATGACGGTGGTTTGAATTTCCGTAACTTACGTGTAAGATTTCTCACCGTCAAATGCAAGAGGCGGAATTGTTGGTTTACTAGCCAATAGCAGCTCTGTAATTAGTCAAAATAATTACGGTTCTTCTAAAGCAATTATAATCATTTAAAACTTAATCAATCATTGAACTGAGCTGGATGTAAAAGCTCTAGAGCTTCACCACTGCTCAGGTGCCAGCCATCATCTTCGCTGTGAAAAAGCAAAAACTTTCCAATTGTGTCAACCTAATCAACGAATTAACCATTCAGAAAATAAAGCTTAGCTTGGCAATCAATGTCTTAAAAAACAAAAAACAAAAAGTTTGTCCAATTAAAAACTTTCTTAAAAGCAAGTGCAACTCGTCTTATTGGGTAGTGGACAACTTGCCTTGTAAACACGCTGCTAACTTACAAGTGGTTTCATAATGTGGACATCCTGGCAGCTTACCTAAATATGCACTAAAATTAATTAGATTAAAATCGACCATTAAGCATCTTAAATAATACTAATTAACACAACGCAACTTTCTATGGATGGTTACAGCCTGTGAAGGTACAATTTCGCGATTAAATTAATAAAACTATTGAAAGAGCTTCTATTTTAGCATTAAATATTATAATATTCTTCATTAATTAATATTAATTATAAAATGACTGGTTCATGGGGTTTTAGCTTATTGGCAGCACCACTTTGAATGGTTAATATTACAATAGTAATTATTCCCATTGAGTTTGACTGCTTTTCTCATTAAGCTATGTAATATGGGTTCTTTGAGCGTCCACAAGGTCCTCACAAATAATAAAATCAAGTTTAGCTTTGGAATGATTCATTAGTTCCATAAGAAATAGGCTCAACTTAATTTAGTTTTAATATATCGTTAAAATTATTATCTATCTTTTAAAATTATATTAAATTAATTATTTTATTAAATTCAATAAATTATATAATAAAATATAAAATTTTAAGACGGATTAATAATTGAAATCATATATATATATATATATAGTTATACTATTGGAACTTAATTTTTTAATTTAATTTTAGATATCAACTACCCACCTTTTATCTATATTTAATCTAATAATTAAAAAAGAAGTTAAAAAATATATTGCTATAATCACTTACATTCAATTGCTCTCAACATTCAATTCTCTTTCTACCTACATATAATCAACGTAACTTCTTCTTCTTTTTCTTCGCCTACCATCTACTACGACCCTCTACTATGCCCTCTGCCTATTGTAAATTTTTCTCTCTTTCGTCAACTGAGGAAACAAAAAGATTAAGAGAAAGAGAAATAGAGTAGGCAGATAGAAATAGAGAAAAGAAGAGAATAATTTTCTCTCTTTTTCGTCAACTGAGGAAACAATAGGCTTGTGATTCAGCTAGAGTTCTGCCAATCAAAGAGCTGGTTGTGCTAGGAGAACTGAACCTGGACAATGTTATAGACTCTACAGCAAATGCATATTTGAAACAATGCCTCCCAATTAGGAGCCTGAGATCCGTAGAGTTCAAGTTGGTGTTGCAATTCTGAGATACTTTCATTAGGTATCAAGGCAGTGCAGAGTTTTGATTTTGTTGATGCACCCAATGCCCAGGCTATTGAAATGGCATGTAGGAATCTTGCTTAGTTGGGAGCAATCAAACTGAAGAATAATTCTTATGAATTAACTAAGGAGGGTTCTTCCTTGGTTAGGATGGGTATTAAACTTAACAACATAGATGAATTATTATAATAATAATAAGGGAGTTGCGTAGCAAAGGAAGTAGCAGATGGTAGGCGAAGAAGAAAAAGAAGTTGTGTCAATGGCATTTAGATAGAAAGAGAGTTAAATGTTGGAGGTAACTGAGTGCGAGTGATTAGAGTGGTATATTTTTCAATTTTATTTTTAACAATTAGATTAAATATAGATGAATGATATATAGTTAATGTCTAAAATTAAGTCAAAAGGTTAAATTTCAATAGCCTGATTATATGTATATATATATATATATATAAAAGATGACATATGTTAAAACTACTATTAAATTATTAATAAATATATTGATTTTGATAATTGAAATAAATTGATTTTGATGAATTAAGAAATATTTTATGTTACTATTCTTCTAAGTATCTCTACCTTTTTTTTTTTTTAATTTCATACCTTTACCAAAATCTTTCCAATTTATTAATAAAAATAATAAATCATTGTAAGATGATAATGAAAGATTTTTAAAAATATTTAAATATTATAATTATAATTTGATAATTTTTTTAATTATTATTGAACTTAAGAGATCACCAAAGAAAAAAAATATTAATTATTAAATTATAATCATAACGTCTAAATTCAATTTACGTGGTAATTTCTCGAAGAGGGAGGGAGGGCATATTGGCAGGCCGGCTTGAAGAAGGGAGAAGCGATTTTCCATGGATCACGGACCGACTTAGTACCACTACTAGACGCCAAGAATGGAAGAGACTGATCGTCGTCAGCTTTTCCTCTCATTATTCGACACGTGTTCATTCTGTTCCGCTAGTGGGTTGCACATGGTAAAATCGGCCTTATGGGCAGACTGCGCAAATCTGTCAGACTTACCGCTGCTTGCTTGACACGTGGTTGGTCACGTCATGGTACCAAGAACTGATATGCTACAGTAGGGAAAAATATCCTAATGCTACTTAGACTGGAAAAATTTTACGTCTCTACGCACGTGTCAAATCCTAGCCTGTACAATGTTATTATTTAAGTTCGGGTGGCACGTATATTATGGGGGAAATGACTTTGACCCCCCAAATAGATTTTGTTAAAACACTTAGCTTCAATATTTTTGTAAAGTAACATTTACCCCCCAATTACTTAACAGCCGTTATGACAGATTTTTTTTTAAATTGACGAAATACCATTTTTACCCTCCTTTTCAGCATCTCCGTCTCCTCATCTCTTCCAGACCCATTCCGCTTCTTCCCCATCTTCTTTTTTTATTTTCTTTACCGAAAGCCACCTCCCCCCTCTTCCATTCTCCCCCACTGCCCCACTACACCAACCCATTTTTCTCTTCCTCATCACTTCC
>JANLJB010002592.1:0-30574 GCA_026212285.1 Bursera cuneata
AGTTATTTCTCCAATGGGATACACGTCAGTTCTAATTTTCAAAGAACAAATATAATATGATTGTTTAGCAGGTAGCACTGGAGAGAAGGGTAAATATAGACACCCCAAGGTTTGGATAAAATAAAAACTTCCTCTAATGTTAGAATAATGACATAAATATTTTTAAAATTTAAGTAAAGTAACATAAACATCTTTAAATTTATAGAACTTCTTCATAGAAATATTTTTACCCATACTTGTCTTATTAAAAATTAATAAAATAATAAATATTTTTATTAAGAGAAAATGATTTTATTATATTCTAACTAAATTGTTCTTGCCATTAATAAAATTAAAGATAATATTTATATTTAAAAAACAGTAAAATTCTTAAAAAGTTAATATATTTACTTATTTAATATATAATTTTTTTTAGTTTGAAGATAATATTTTTGTAGTGTCTGAGATTTTTTTAAATTTTTTGTCTTATTGGATTAATTTTTTATGACTTTTTATTAACATAAATCAGAATATTTATTATTTTATTAATTTTTAAATAAGACAAATAAGGGTAAAAAAAATATTTATAAAACAGTTTTCTGTATCTAATGATGTTTATTTTATTTCACCCAAACTTTAAGGGTGGTTATGTTACTTGTCTAAATATTGGAGGGACTTGTAGCTTACCCAAACTTCGGGGGTGTATAATATTTACCCCACGGGAGAGACAATAGGAAAGAACTATACATTCAAAGTACTTAAAAATATTGAACGACATCTTGCGCTGGTTTTTGCCCAAAAAAAAAAATCTTAATTTTCTATCGGGCTTATAATTGAGTTAATGTATTTTTGTTATAAAAAAATACCCCAATTAATAAATAATATATGATAATAAAAAACCAAACATGAGGTTCAAAATTATAGAATTTAAATTATTTTGAATAATTTTAATTATCTAACACTATGTCGTGTCCTGCAAGCCCTAGTTTAAAGCTGGGAATGTGAACTATTTTAAAATTAATTTAAAATTTACAGTGGAAAAGTGAGGTAGAAGAGCTAGACGTAGGGTCTAATAATCACTAATTAATTTCAGATTTTCCATATAAAGGACTCTAGTACGCTAACCCCAAAGGTATAACCCAATAGTGTAAGCCTTAAACTTGAAAATATGCTCATTTCTAAGTTCAAGGTTTGAATCTCTTGATGTATATCCCCTTAGACCATATCCCTTAATATAAAAACCAGTGAATAACTTGTCTATATTAGAAAATGGTATAAATATACTCATTTATAAGTTCAAAGTTTGAATCATCTTGATATATATCCCCTTGGACCATACCCCTTAATTTAAAAACCAACGAATAACTTGTCTATATTAAAAAATGGTATAAAAACCAGCAAATTAAACTTCTAGTAGCTTAGACATCCACGATTAAAAAAAAAAAAAAAAAAAAAAATCTAGCACGCCACCTGCTATGTATATGTGTCTTTCTTATGAAATCCATACAATTTATATCAATGAGGAAAATTCGACACAGGCACGAGAGTATCAGAACCATTTAAGTTTTAATCATGAACATAAATAAGTGAAAGTGAAGTGACCTATCAAGAGTACAATAACAAACTTTTCTTTTTATTTTTATTTTATTTTATTTTATTTTTAACTGGACGAGCTGCTTGCATTATTGCATTGCTTAGGCTCTGTTAATCCAATGTAAATATGCGGAATGTGAGATATTTTTGGCCAATCCTCACCTATATGTTTCTTGCAGCGTTTTTCAAGCCTTGGACATTCCCTGATAGACAGATGCTGAAGGTTCGTCAGATGGTGCAAGCCCTCTGGTAGTGAAATTATATTATGACAATCTGAAATGGTTAAAGATGCAAGAGAAGAAAGTTCCCCAATCCATCCAGGCAAACTTTTGAAAGAAGGGCAGCTATGGATTTCCAGGCTTTGCAATGCTGTGACATGTTGTAGATCCTCCGGCAGAGATGCTAGCTCTGGACAACTCAAGATGCGTAGACTCCTTAACATGGAGAGCTTTCTGAAGTCAGCGGGAAGAGAAGCCAGAGTTGGGCAGTACATTATTGCTAAATGCTCAAGAGATGTGAGATGTTGCAGCTCTTCGGGTATAGATGATAAGTTAACGCAATTTTCAATAGACAAGGATTGAAGTGATCTCAAACCTCGAATGCCTTCTGGAAGAATAGTAAGGCTATGGCACTCACTGATCTCCAAAGATTCCAACGAGGAGAGATTTTGAATTTCTTGTGGCAGAAAGTTGAGCTCTTGACACCAACGAATAGCTAATGATTTAAGAGCAAGTAAAGCTCCTAACTTCGACGATATGGAGCAAAGATTGGGACAGGAACTGATTGTTACGGACATGAGACAAGGATTATTTTCAAGCAAGCTTTCCAAAAGAACTAACCGTCCCTCAAAGACATCAATTACAAGGTTTAGAAGGGTAGAAAGGTTTGCAGCTGGCCTCAGTATCATTTCATTGCAGTTTCGCAATTCTAGATGCTGAAGAGATGGAAACCATGGCATGCTTTTCAACCTTGGACATTTGTTGATGGTTAATTTGACCAGAGATGGAAATTCCTCTTTCGTGTTCATGCTCCACCAAAATTCTAAATTGGGGAAATCTATCAATGTTAGCTCCTGCAGTGACTGAAATGGTCTCCCTGAGCCTCTACCATAGAATTCACAGCCAATATTCTTCACAGAAGGCATGCCATGCATGTAAATAACCTTCAAAAAAGGTAGCTGCCCGAGAGCAGGGAGTATCTCACATCTCTTGCAATAAATCAGTACTATGTTGGTTAGATTAGGGAGTTCAGAAACTCCAATCCATCTGGGAAAGGAGTCACCTGGATACCCTTCAACGGACAGTGTCTTCAGATTTTGATGAGGTTGGAGATAATTGAGTACCATATCTGCCACTCTGCTATCACCCAAATCAGCATGATTATTCTCCCATGATAGACCCAGGGAACGTAGTCTTGGCTTCATTCTTAAGTTTGTCCCTGATGCCTGGTTTCCTAGTCTTACATTCCCCAATTGTCTGATGTTTAGCTCACCCACAAGCTGTAGGTGACGCAGTTGGTAGAGGCCTTGGCTGAATTCAGTTCCTACGATGAATATTGGCAATGTCTGGAGATGCGTCAGCATTCCCATGTTATCTTTACAGTCTACCACAACCATTAATCATTAAATGCCTTAGTTGGAATAGCTTTGCTAATCGCCTCGGTAGTTCAATTAGATCATAACAATCTGAGAGGTTTAGCACCTGAAGGTAACCAAGCTTGCAAATACTTTCAGGTAACGTTTCTATGAGGGTATTTGAAATGTTGAGATACCTCAATGATAGCAAATAGGAAATTGAGTTGTGCAGCTTTTTGATACCACTTCCGCTCAAATTTAAGGAACGCAAATATCTGAAACTTGTAAACAAGTTGGGAGGGGCCTCCCCAAGGTCACCTTTGGGAAAAATTAGATGAAGGGTTCGTAACTTCTTTGCTTCATACAAAAATTCTGGAATGATGCGCAAATGATCAGAATCACACACTACAGAAGAGTGACGAATTTGGGCAAGGTTTCTTGGCATATGACCACGTTCCAGTATAACAAATTCATCACCAGCAATAGATTGCGCAAGATCATGAATGAGGTCATGCATTTTGCATTCTGTTACACTACCATCACTGCTCTTGTTCACATCTTGGAAGAAAAACATCCACATCAAAGTGTTGAAGTAGTCATTACCTATGTCCTCAACTGATTTTTTTTCTTCATACGGCATCAAGCCTTCTGCAATCCAAAGATGGATTAAATTTTTCTTTTTTATTACAAAATTTTTAGGGAAGACAGAGCAGTATGCGAAGCAACATTTAAGATGTGATGGCAAATGGCTGTAAGTCAATCTCAAGGCAGGCAGTATTCCATTTTCACCTTCGCACGAATTCCAAAGTTCACTTTCTTGCACATATAGCCACTCCTCTTTCCTCTCTTTTGAAGCGCAAGAGACTTCCTAGTGCTTTTGCTGCCAAAGGTATGCCTCCACATTTCTTCGTGATTTCTTTTCCAATTGCCTGTAAATTAGGATGGTTTTCCCCAAGAGCAAAAGCCCTCTGCTTGAACAATGCCGAGCAATCATCCTGAGATAAACCCTTCATATAATACGGGGAAATCGTTCCCACTACCAATGCAACCTTTGTACTGCGTGTAGTGACCACTACTTTACTTCCTTTAGCACCATCAGTCAGCGAAATCCTCAGTTTATCCCATTCATCGTGATCTTCGTTCCACACATCATCTAACACAAGCAAGTAACTTCTCCCATATAACGATCGGCGAAGTTGAGACTGAAGAATATCCATGCCTAAGAAATCACATTTATTCATAGTCACGGATTCTATAATCAATTTCATAATCTTACTAACATTGAACTCCTCGTTAACACAAACCCACATCTTCAGTTCAAATCTCTTAGTTACTCTCTCATCATTATAAGCAAGTTGAGTAAGAGTGGTTTTACCGATACCTCCTAAACCAACTATGGGAATGACTGAAAATTCTCCTCCATGAATTCCACTTTGTCTATCTAATAATAGATTTACTATCTCTTCCTTATCTCTCTCTCTCCCAAGAACTTCTGATTCAATTACAAATGAAGCAGTTTGTCTTCTGCTTTCAACGTTACACTCCCTTCCAACAACCCCCTCCGTCAAGCTGAAGTTCAGTCTCTCAACAGCCAAAAAGTCTAACCTTTCTCTAATTTGTTTCAGTTTAGGGAACAATTCAAAGTAAGGTGCAAATGGTTTTAAAGAAGGAAGGAAGTCGCTTACCTGACTGAAAAACCAATCAGTTCTGTTGGAAAGGTGGCTCATAGTTGCGACGGCATCCAAGCAGAACTCATCAAGCAAATTGTCCACATCATAAGCGACACCTTTAAGCTCTGCCAACCACACTTTCAAGGCTTTCTCCTTTACTTGTCGCTCTTCTGCATCTTCAAGAACTGCTTGAATAATATTTAGTGTATGCCGAAGTTTGTCTATCTCCTCCTCAAAGCCACATCTATGAGCAATGTCTTTCAAAAGCTTAGAGGCTACTTTGTCAAAAACAACTTGCAATAGCGGGCATAAAATAATCTCTGCCATGAATTTGCAGCAACAAAAACCACCAGTGATCCTCAATGCTTAAGGCTTTCGCCTTAAATTTTCACTTAGCACAACAGCTCCTCAGAAGTCCAAGAAATGAGTTGGACCCATTTACATTGATTGATATTGAAAAAGTCTACACGGTTGATTTATGATGTTCCGTAACGATCGCTCAATCATGCCTCACCGATAGTCAGCATTTTGGAAAGATATTTTAGTTTCGTATATTTCGGGGAAGTAAAATTGCCGCCACCTATATACATTATTTGCAGCATTATTGGCTCTTGAAATATTTAAGTGTTGACAATTGAATTGAAAAAGGAAAGGCCACATCGTAATTGGTATAGCATGGGATTCTCTTCATTGCCCTAACAAAGTTTGAAGCATAGTAAGGATAAGAGTGTTCAATAATATAAATACTCTATTAAAATCTTTGCTTTATTTATATTTTTATTTRTTAATTAGTTATGTATATATTTTAGAGGTGATAATTTTTGATACAACACGAAATTAATATATTAGTGTTCCTTAATTATGTTCGTGTTGAAGGATTTAACCTTCCATTTATAAGACGAATCCATTTAAGACCATTGATTATTTTGGTTAGTAAATGTCATTTATATCATTGACTGAGTGTTAGAGCCTTGGCTATGATTTATGAATTTTTACAAATATTTGTGTGGTCATAATAGGAAAGTAATAATAGGCACATGCTTGATAGTTTAAAAAATCTGAACTGTAATTTGTGATTTTTTTTCGGGGAAAATTATATAACCCCCCAATTAAATTTGAAGAAAATACTGAACCCCATATTTTTATTAAATAACATTTATCCTTAAATACCCTTAAAAAACTAACACTTATCCTCAAAATATTTGGGGAGTAAGTGATAATTTTTTAGAAAATAAATATTAATTTAATAAAAATATAGAGTTAAATATTTTCTTAAAATTTAATTGGGTTCAGAGATTTTTTTTTTTTTTTTTCCAGAAAACAATCTTAAATGAATAGATATGGCAGCTGGTTCCTACACACCATGGCATGCTCATTTCCCAAATCGTTGTAGCTGGGACATTTTTGTCGTTACATAAAATGGAGATGAAATATTGAATTCCAACTGTACCCCCTATAGCTAACTTTTCCCGGCCAAACGCAAACGCTTCATAACAGACAAATACGCGCAGGAATCGAATTAATCGATCAAAAATCCCAATTCGCGAAATCTAGGGTTAGGAGTGGCGAGATGGAGGGATGGGACCCGAACACAAAATCAACGCTGACCCAGATCCCTCTATTATCGACGAAAGCCGGTCCTAGAGATGGTGCTGCGTGGACGCAGCGGCTTAAAGAGGAGTACAAGTCTTTGATCGCTTACACACAGATGAACAAATCGAACGATAACGATTGGTTCCGCATCTCCGCCGCCAACCCCGAAGGGACACGTTGGACCGGCAAGTGCTGGTACGTCCATAACCTCTTGAAGTACGAGTTTGATCTCCAGTTTGACATTCCCGTTACGTACCCCTCAACGGCTCCCGAGCTAGAGCTCCCGCAACTCGATGGAAAAACCCAGAAGGTTTTTGAATCTTTTTTTTCAATTGTTTTTCGTATTTTTGCTTATTTTTATTCTTTTAATTTTTGGTTTTGCTGATGTTTGTAGATGTATAGAGGAGGAAAGATTTGCTTGACCATTCATTTCAAGCCACTTTGGGCCAAAAATTGGTACTTTTTTTTTCTTGTTATGCATTTATTTTTGGTGAATTTTTTAATTGTGATCTGGGTTTAGTTGCTGATAAATGTAATAAATGAAAATTAAAATGAGATTATCGATTGTGGGGATGATGTTGATATGAACTTAGTATTCTGGAATTTCAGGTTCCAATTTATTTGCTAAATTTCGTTGAACATAATCCCAAATTTAAAAAGGCTCGCCTTTTCTCAATTATGGAGAGAGATTTGGATATGTATCAGCACAAATTATTTTCTTTTCCTTTATTGCTTTTCTTTATTATCAGTTACAGCATCTTGTTTTGTGCTATTACCAAAACTCTTTTGATTTTCATTTTACCTGTTTTTTTCTTCAATTATTAACTTTACTGATGGAATTTTTCTCTTTTTTCTCTCTTATTCTGCCAGTCCTAGATTTGGTATAGCACATGCACTTTGTTTAGGTCTTGCTCCTTGGCTTGCGGCAGAGGTTCCCATTCTTGTTGATTCTGGCATGATTAAGCATAAAGATGATGTGAGTTCATCTAGTGAGCCTTAGCTATTTAATGTAACATTAAGGCTGTAAAATTAATGCCCGAGATTTAGAGTTCTTGGTTGGTCAATGAAAATAAGTATTGAGGCAAGTATGCAATTTATACCGTTTTCTGTTGATTACNAACTTATGTTGTCAGCTATACATTATTGATACTTTTTGCAGTTTTGATTTCAAATGTATTTACATCATGAATTGTTAGACTGCCCTTTTACCAAAATTTCTCGTACAATTTTTTTTTTTTCTCTGGGTTTACCATTTAACTAAGTCTCTTTACCTTAAGTAAAATATCACATGCTTCATATGTTGAGTAAATTTGTTCATAATCATCTCTCTTCTTTTTGCTGCATACAAAATGTTATCTTGAAATTGGATGCTTCTTGAACTTTCTTTATCACAAGTTAANCGGAGTTCTAACTGAGAAATGCTGTTGGACTTTCATTGCAATTGATAACTCACCAAGTGCAGAATTATTCAAGATAGAAAGATTTAATTCGTTGTAATTGTTTCTTAATCAGTTAGGACCCTCCAGTAGCCTAGTTTGTGTATTTCTGTGTCTATTTCAGATCTCTACTTGCATCATTTTGGGTCATGAGTGAGTTCCTATAGTTCATATTAAATTGTTAATGGTCATGATATTTTCAACTAGATTAAAATTGTTAAATGGTCATGATATTTTCACATTTAGTTGTATTAAGATTGATTAGGGGTGACATATAGATTGAAGTAGGAGTTTGTTGATCTGCTTGAGCGTGCTGTGTTGCATCAGAANATGAAACCAGTGTCAGATCCTTCGCAGTTCAGCATATTGTAAATTTCTTCCTTCCGAAAAAAGGATTGTCAACCACCAAGATGTTATGGCGTAATGGGGAAGACATCTCCCAAAGTAGAGAATAATTTCTATGGTCGACGGACATGGGAGTCTGGGCGGAGTTAGAGCAAGGGGACTTCGTAAAATATAAGATAATTTCCATGAATAATTTTCATGATTGATGTTTGATTAATAATATGATGGCATACATTGTTAGTGACATTTCAATACAAACTTTAAAATATGGGAATTACACGCTGCTTGCCATGTGATAAAAGGTCGTCCAAATAACCTAACCGATCCAGTGAAGCCAAATCCAAAATGCAGAATGCCTGCTGTCTGCAGCTTTAAAAAGTAGAGAGGCAGAGCAAGCTTACTTGAAGCTTAGCATGCATTGCCTATATATATAATATATCACGATAGTATTTATTGTGCCTTGTTTCTTCGCCTTCCTTTGTTTCCCGTGGATCTTAAAGCACTCTGATCAGAAAACAGGACCAGNNNATATAGATTGAAGTAGGAGTTTGTTGATCTGCTTGAGCGTGCTGTGTTGCATCAGAAATGAAACCAGTGTCAGATCCTTAGCAGTTCAGCATATTGTAAATTTCTTCCTTCTGAAAAAAGGATTGTCAACCACCAAGATGTTATGGCCTGACGGGGAAGACATCTCCCAAAGTAGAGAATAATTTCTATGGTCGACGGACATGGGAGTCTGGGCGGAGTTTGAGCGAGGGGACTCCGTAAAATACAAGATAATTTCCGTGAATAATTTTCATGATTGATGTTTGATTAATAATATGATGGCATACATTGTCAGTGACATTTCAATACAAACTTTAAAATATGGGAATTACACGCTGCTTGCCATGTGATGAAAGGTCGTCCAAATAACCTAACAGATCCAGTCAAGCCAAATCCAAAATACAGAATGCCTGCTGTCTGCAGCTTTCCAAAGTAGAGAGGCAGAGCAAGCTTACGTGAAGGTTAGCATGCATTGCCTATGTATATAATATATCACTATATTATTTATTGTGCCTTGTTTCTTCGCCTTCCTTTGTTTCCCGTGGATCTTAAAGCACTCTGATCAGAAAACAGGACCAGCTGCAAGGATCTTCTCTGTCAGTTTGTTGTCTTCTCCAATCTTTTGATTCATGAAGTCTTCAAAATTCATCTTAAACAGACCCCCTAGCTTCAAGATGGTATTTTTGTAGGCCTTCTTGTCTGACCACTGCGGTTCAGAATTACGTCGATTAAATTAAAAATAACAATAAAAAAAGGCGCTCAAATCTGGTAAAATCTTGTGGACCACATTTTGAAGAAGTGGAAAAATGGAGGAAAGAAAGCCAGCTTACAGTGTTCTCTGGATCCAGGATTTCTGAAGGCACTCCCTCAATCTCAGTTGGAATCTCAAGTTCAAAAAGTTCAGTTTTGGTATAGTTTGCCTTTAAAAGCTTCCCAGAATGTATTGCGTCGATGATTTTTCTGGTGTAAACGAGCTTAATACGACTTCCTGATCCATAGCTGCAAAAATAAGAGCGAAATTAATATTGAACTCTATCCATTGACAAAGTGCATTTTTACATGGCCAATAAGAAAAGCGAGTGCATATGTGATTGTGTATTCTCACATACCTTCCACCGGACCAGCCGGTGTTAACCAGCCATCCTGTAGCTCCGTGCTTCTGCATCTTTTCAGCCAGCATGGCAGCATACTTGGTAGGATGCAGCATTATAAATGCTGCACCAAAACAGGCTGAGAATGTTGCCCGTGGCTCCTTTACACCATCCTCTGTCCCAGCAACCTGTTTTCAGATTGACAGAATAGAAAGCAAAAAAAAATTATTGTGTATTAGAGCATGAACTTCTTCTCTTGTCTGACAAACGCACGCTTGCACATCTTATTCTTAGAATTTTAAAAAAAGATGACTGGTCAGTAAAAGGTACCAAAGCAGTGTAACCACTGATGAAGTGGTACATGGTTTGTGCCAAGCTCAGCTTGCTCACTGGTGGAAGCACACCAAACGCATCGCAGGCGAGTAGGATTATATTCTTTGGGTGAGGAGCAACACAAGGTATCTTAGCATTGGGGATGTATTCTATTGGATATGCGGCACGTGTATTCTCTGCAGCAACAATAGCAGTTAGCATGTATATTAACAAGAAATGATAGAGAAAGAAGGAACAGAAGATAAGAAAACCATTTCATAATGCTAACACTTTGAGATCATTAAACATAATTAGTACAACCAAAAGTCATTCATCCTATACGGAGAAGTTATTCGCCCACACCTGTTACAGATTTTTCTGTGTAATCCACTTCTCGAGTATGCTCATCAAACACGACGTTCTCTAGAACTGCCAAAGAAAGATGGTCAGATTCTCAAAACTTCTGACAGCTGAAGACTAAATGTTTGACAACCAACAAAATTACGACTATTCAAATTCATTAAATAACTGAAATTATGTATTTCAATCAACATAATTTCACTTTTTTCTCAAAGGTATGAAAACTTTGACCAACAATTTTAAGATGAAATAATGACTTAAATAGTAGTGATATATAATTTTTCTTTTCTTTTCTATTTTGGATTTTAATGAAACTGTTAAGGCCACAGGAGTACAATAGGCAGTATGGAACTTGAATCTGTATGCTCAGAGAAATCTAAATCAAATCCAGTTCTAAGAAATCTGTGTAAGAGTCTCTTACCGGTCCCAAACTTGATAGCATTCCAGATATCAGGTTCCTTCTCCTTTGACAAATCAATGCATTTAGCATAGCATCCGCCTTCAATGTTTGACACACCATTCTCACTCCAGCAGTGCTCGTCGTCTCCAATTAAGTACCGATTATGATCAGTAGACAGAGTTGTCTTCCCAGTACCTGAATATTACCAAAAACAGAATTATGACATAATAGAGGGCCAAGTCAAGTTAATAATTAGGAACAAACGATTAGGCAAAATTATTTGATAGAAAGGACGCAAAGAAGCATGATTATAATGATAAAATGATATTCTACCTGATAGTCCGAAGAAAAGGGCAACATCCCCATCTCTCCCCATATTGCAGCCAGAGTGTAGGGAAAGGATTTGACGTTTAGGCATGAGATAATGCATTAAGCTGAAGAGACCCTTCTTCATTTCACCAGCATACTGGGTGCCAAGGATGACCATTTCTTTCCTAGCAAGATTTATGTCTATGCTAGTCGATGAAGTCATATAGTGTGTGTAACGATTACAAGGAAACTGCCCAGCATTGTATATTGTGAAATCCGGAGTACCAAAATTCTCCAGCTCCTCAGGAGTGGGTCGGATACACCTGTCATTCACCCGGTTATTAATTAAATTTAAAGTAAACTACTTCATATTATGCGAAAAAGATGACTTTGCAGTGTGAAATTTAGGCTCGGGTAATGCTTAGAAAACATAATCAAGGATGGAGGGAGAATATAATAGGCACGGTCCCTTGTTTTTTCATGATTCAAATGTAGGAAATTGGAACCCTGTAAATTGTTTCATACTATGTGTTGCTACTTACATGTTGTGCATGAACAAGGAATGGTAAGCTCTGGCAGAAACAATCCGAACTTTGATCCGGTGTTCCGGGTCCCAGTTGAGAAATTGATCGTTCACAAAGACCTGAAACACAGAACTACACGTCAAGCCATCTTGCTCTAATGTTCACAGTATATTTTCTCAATCAATATTGAAGCCACTCATGGCCTTACAGGTTAACATTTTATATATTATTACGAGTCACACATATTAAGAGACGGATCCCATCAAACTTCAAGATCAATTTGCATCCCACTTGGGTCCTCATTGTTCAAGGCTTCAATCACTTCGAAGGCAACAAACGCTCTCAAGATAGTCTCCGGGGTTGGAGGGGTTGGCAACTTGACCTTGGCAGGAACAGAAGCTTGAGCAAGGCATCATTCTGGTTGAGTTAATGCAGTTAGTGGCTTAGTGTTCATGAAACTGAACAGAGGCGATTTGTAATTGTGTAGTGTATATGACACGACCACGACCACGTACGTCAGAATTTTCATCGCTGTTCTATGGACGCAATGGTGTAACTACCGCAGAACAAGAATGGATAAGGCACACCGCACACCGAACAGAAAAACCAATTAACGACGCCTCAATAAATTCGGCACTCTGTCCGAATTATTATTACTTTTTGTTCTTTTCGGCAATTCTCAATTAAGTTTATCAAACAGTGAGAAGTGGAGAAGTTTATTGCCTTGTTTCTGTTAGGATGTCAACCTTCTAAATCATCTCTGCTTTAATCTTGGGACCCATTAACTGTAGGATTTTACACAGCATACGAAGAGACCATATCACAACAGACTAACAGAGTGGGCTGTTTGAAGGGTTTATCCTTTGAGGAAGGGAATGACAGGACCTTTACAACGTTCTCACACACAGACAAAAAGAAGTTTCAAAGATAACTCATAACAAGGGCTATATATATATATATATATAGTACTATACCCCAACCTATTTGACACTAGTGACACCAGCTTCATAAAATGAACATATATCCCTTCAATTAAAAAACTGTCAAAATCTATCAAACATGGAGAAATCTAAATGAAAGATTAAAGCTAATGATTCTTGGATTTAGAATCATAAGAATACTCCACTGCATAAACAAATGCATGATGGTGATAATATGCAGTTAAGCGGCTGTAACACCCCTCACCTTATCATTGACTTAAGGCAAACAAAAGTTAATTGTATCTTGCAAGCAAACTTAACTATAATATTTAGGATTAAGAAGAAATAGTTTACCAAATTGTGAAGTCAGACAACTAATTGCGAAAGTACTAAGCAAATCTTGATCAAGTCAAGCACTACCTTAAATAATGAAACCTTAATTAGAAAATGCGTTGTCAGGATCAGATAAGTATCAAGTGATATACCTTATCCAATGAGTTCAAGTAATCAACGGCACGTTCTCTGTTTACCAAGAAAGTATGTTCATCCATTTCGATATTGGGCGAGCCTCTGTGTGTTTACATTAACACCAATTTTTGAAGAAAATTTGGGGAATAACCAAAAAAATATAATGAATCAAGGTGATCTAGATATGTAGAGACATCGTAAAAGAATTACTTACTTTCCCCACCAAAGCTCATCTTCTGTGGTTTTGTCCTTGACTACACGCTTGTCTCTTGGTGAGCGGCCCGTCTTTGCACCAGATAATGTGGCTAAAGCACCAGTTGATGTTATGAATGATCCCTTCTCATACTTAATAGCTTGCTCATAAAGCTCTGTTGATGCATATATCAACATTATCAGGCTCTAAACTCCACATACGTTATTTGGGTATTTGGTAACGCTAACACAGACCATGAAGAGAGTTATATATGTATTACCAGCAGGAGAGAGGTTGTAAAGAATGTGAGTGAGCTTGAGTGCGCTGTCACTAATATTTGGTTTTGCAGTAGCATAATGGTGATATTGCCTAACATCCGTCACCTTCTGGTTCCCTTTCACCACCTTTGGTCCAGTTTCCCTCGTTAAAGAGGCCAATGAAGCGCTAAAACAAGTTACAAATCAAAGCAAATGGGGGACAATCAGAGAATATATATGCAGTGGGCCAAGGCGTGACCATCTGAATTGCATATCGTTGTACGTACCTTATGGACTGGAGTTGCTGCTTTTGACGTTCCTCTTCGGATATTGTGACAGAAAAAGCTCCCTGAGTGCCTTTGATTGGAGTGGTGGGCGTTGATCTCTTCTTCTGAAGAGAGTGAAGCTCGTCGATTGTTTGTGCTTTCACCGGAGGTACACTGTCATCGTGGCAAACCTGTGTTTCTTTCTTGTCAGTTTGGATTTTGGGTAGCCCGTTGTGTCCAGTACTTTCAGCGCTGCTGGCAAAACTGAACTCTCCGTTCTCAGCCATCTTGATTAATATATTTTCTCTGCCCAAACAAACTAAACAACTTGATATATGTACTATGTCTCAACGCAACCTTGCATGCAAATTTGAAAACAAGAAAAGAGTTCACCAACGTGAAGAATTTTTAAGAATAAACCACCTGAAATTGTGATCCCAAAACAAGGATAAGGATGAGACAAATAAATAACGAAGGAAAGACAAAAACTTTCTCCCTCCAAGTGTCAGTGACGAAGGCTTTGCAGGTTAGCAGAAAGGGATGCTATCTCGGGGCGATGAAATTCTCTCCTTATATAGGCGTCACTGCACGCAACGCCACCGAAGCTTAACTCGGTTTCAGTTAACCATGGTTAATTATGGAGTTTCTTATCTCGTCATTAATTTGGGAAAAGGAAAATTCCAAAAATCGAAATAATTTCGAAACTGTTTCTGAATAATAAGAGATTCATACCCGTTGAAAGCTGTCACGATAATGGAACACGTTCGTGCATGATAACCAATTTAAAGACAAATTTTGTATATAACCGAAAAATGTTTTGAAGAGACATTAATCTATACCATATTCACTATAAAAAATGTTTATGAAAATAAAACGAATTGGAAAAACTTAAAATATACCCAAACCTTGAAACGATGACATGATGGTGCATGAAGAACACAGCAGCCATGCAGCCTCATGAATTTCAGCAACTTGGATTGGATATATAGATGACTCATTCAACTTCCGTTTCATAATAAGCCATTATTAATATTAAACAGTCCATCTTTTGAAATGGTCAAAAGAAAGCTGTAGGCCCACCACACATGTTTCATTTATATATATATATTAAAGGTTAACTGAGAAATACAGCTTAATTCCAGGCAGCAAGCGCTTCTGACTTTGGGGAAGTTTGAGAAATTTCAGAGAGAAATAGTATTAAGAAATATTGGTAAGGCTAAGGCAACCACGTCAGATCCACATGTATGCTGTTTCTCGGCGGTGGAGCAGTTCGATGGTTTTGCTCGAAATCGTGAAGATAAGTCATAAGAAGGAAAGCGATAAACACCTGTCGTTAAAAGCAAATTGATTTGTTCAAATTTCGGACTACTTAGTCCAGCGTTGGAACAGTATCAATGCCTCTTATGTTGTATCAAACGACTTGCCCTTTTGATTTCTACAAGGAGCAGATGACTTCCCGATCGTCGTTTAGGCAGATGATTCTTTACACCGATTTGAGAAAGCTAGTAGACTGACATGTATTATTGATTTATTTGTGAACAAAAAGTGTACTATGGCTTCTTAATGTGATTCTGAAAGGCTCTTTCACATTCACATAAGATTTAGATTTGGTAATTGCTATGATATATATATCTTTGAATTGAAGGGACTAATGTTCATATATATAATTTGTAGCAAAAACGTTTCCACTTATGTCGCATGCATGTCATGTTAATTGCGCATCTACAAGAATTTCTCTTGATATATAGAACAAATTTTGCATATTCCCCTTAGTTTTCCTCTAAAATCTAGTTCTTCGTTTCCATCTTACCTCCCCCACGGCCGGCGCTCCTGAGGCCCGAAGTTCACTTTGGTGAGAGAGTTGCCTTCCAACACTTATTGAGTGTAGTAATGCAAATTTAGCCCAAAAACTATGTGGGCTGTTTCAGGCCTTATCTATTCAGGACGAAGTCTCTCTCCTACTCATTCAACACTCGGAAACGTCGTGCATTGGATTACTATATATACTTTGAAATAGGTGAGCCACTGAGTTGCACTTCGTCAAACTCTATTAATTGTGATAAAATTCTCTCTAACGCAAGCACATATATTTTGGCGTGCTGCCTCCACAAAATTTAATAAATTAGAGAATGGATCAGGATAAGAATGTTTGATGTTCACTTCTAACTTCTAAGCATTATTGCATTCAAACACAATCTCCCTATTAATTAAGTTGGAAAATGATGGAGTTCACGATCAAGTAGCTCCTTTAATGGGTGCTGTTGCAATAATAAATTATGATTAATGTTGGCAGGGCAGCAAGCAGTGCGCTTTATCTTGGAATGCACCCCAATCCATATACTAAAACGAAAAGAAGCTAAATTCAAGCTAAATCTTTCCCAGTTTTAGATCCTTAAACTTCCAAGTGGAGTAGCCTAATCTTGTTGTATCAACATACTTAACTGCAACGACGAGGACTTGCTGGCCTCAGCCAAACTCTAATATACATTCCCATAAATCATATATATCTTGCAAGCATTCTTTGGCATTACGGTAAGGCTGTCGACCTTGCCTTGGAGTAAGATAGTTATGGTATTATATTACTTTCTTTCTTGGAAAAATAAGAATAAAAACTCTATCCCTCCGAATACTATCATATTCAACGTATTAACGAATATTTGACTAATTTAACTATAGATGATTAGACATAGTTGAAGTGTATGAAGATCGTCCAAATTCCAAGCTCCATATCTAAAAATGTGAGTAGAAATGGTCTCCACGAGTTCCCATTAAAGTTGTGGCGAACGGAGACTTGAAATCTCGAAAAGCAATCTGCATCACATATTGTCTCTTCACACCTTATCTCTTTTTCCTGAATGAAGGCATATCATCTTACCCTCAACCTGTTTACTTAAAAGGAGAATTGGACCATGGCCCATGGCCCATCGATGCGACATGGGATTGGTTGGGTTGCCTGCTTGTCTGGATCTTTTTTCAGTGGGTAGGAGCGATTTGATGGATGGTAAAGTGACACATCACATTGGCATTTTCACTACCAAGATTAACACATGTCATACTCCCTCCACGAATGGCATGTGGACAAATTAAAGAATCAAAGGAACATTGATGGGTTGATACTCGATACCTTCTGATTTCTTTATGCTGTTAATGTCAGCATTGTCTACATCATTAACAAAATATGGTAAATTATGATAACAATATTATATAGATTTATCATTTATGTAGATGATTGTTTTATTTACAATTCAAATTATTAAGAGTTAATTTTTTTATTTAATAATTATTTATTTTTTAATTAAATGAGTAATTATCATTGACCACCCTTATCTTTTCTCATTTTTTCACTCATATAGGACATTTGCCATTTTTCTCTTCTCTCATCTTTAAGTTTTGAAAAAATATCTTCTCATGTCCTTCGGTTAAAAACTATGTTAGTTAACATCTATTAACCTCCAAATTCTAATAAATTTACCATTTTACCCTTATCAACACATAAAAAATAATTATTTTTTCAATAACAATATTACGTTAAATGATCAAATTACCCTTGAAATAAATACCAATATGTGTTAATATTATCAATGAAAATGTAATTTTAATATGTGTTAAGATAATTTGATAATTTAATTTAATATTATCTTTTAAAAATTAAGTAATTTTTTTAATATATGTTAGTAAGGGTAAAATAGTAAATTTATTGAAATATAGAGATTAATAGATGTTAACTAACAGAATTTTTAACTGGAATACTTGAGAATATATTCTTTTAAAACTTAAGGATGAGAGAAGAGATAAAGGGTAAACGTCCCATACGAGTGAGAAAAGAGGAAAATGTAGGGGTGGTCAATGATAATTACTCGTTGTTAAATTGTATAAAAAAATTATCTTTTATTTTTTTAATTTATAGAAAGTAATAAATAAATGAATATCAAATAAGTAAACAATAATATAATATTTTATTTATTAGCAAGTGAGAGATATTTTCCGTAAAAATTGTTGAGTAGAATAACCAAACCTAGCATTGCATTTATTAGTTATTTCCAATTTATCAGGCAAATTCCTAATCGTTAATTGTTGACTAGATTTGAAAAAATAAAAAAGACATTCCGTTGAACAGAAGTGCTCAAAGTCCAAGTTGGCAAATGTTCAACCGCGTCGTGGGACCCAATCAAGAGGATAGGAGAGAGTGTGGATAAAACGTGTGTTCCACCCGCCAATCAGAATTCAGAATCGAGAACTAGAGAAATCAGAAATCGCAATTCCTTCACAAACCACAACTCAGTGTTCCCTCTTTGCCAAAGTCAATTATTTTGTACCGGCCATTACCCACCCCCTTCACAACTCTTTCCCTTTTTCTCACTAACCAACATAAAAATTTTACATTTAATAAACAAAACCAAACACAACCTTTCCTCTCCTCTCGTCTCATTGCATTTGCGACGGACTGCAATTCGGTTCAACTCAAGCCTTAAGATTTCGACTTTAGGGTTTGGGGTTTGCTTCGAACCGAGAAATCATGGCCTTCTCAACTGGCTTTGCCACGCCTTTGGCCGGTTCAAAGATGGAGACGGCTTTGCTGTTCAATCCTTGTTCTTCTTCTTCTACGACGTCGTCTTCCTTCTTGAGGGGTCAACAGATACGCGTTTTCTGCAAACCCAATCGAAGCGAGAGGAGATTTCAACGTGGAGTTCGATGCGAAGTCACTGCCGCCTCTGACGCCCCCGCCGTCTCCGCTCTCGAGCAGCTCAAGACTGCTGCCGCTGACCGTAAGTTCTGCTTCTATTTTTTCTGCTCGTTTGGTAATTGCATTGTCTATAGCTGATGGGTTTTGTGTTTTGTTTGTGAATGAGTTTGAATTAGCTAGGAATTAACATTTTTTTTGCCTAATTTTGTTTGATCATTGTGTTCAGAAAGAGCGATTCAGTTCTTTCAGTTTCATTCGTTAAACATAGAGACATATTGAAGTTTTTCTCATTTCAGTGTCACCATTCAAAGGCTAATCCTCGCATTAAGAAGGTCTAATCCTCGCATTTCAGTTTCATTTCACTGTGTCATTTCTCAATGTAATTTTTGAAAATAGATGTTTGTTCATGGATGAATTATCCTATATAGAAAAGAAGAAGGTCTCTAGCATTTGATTGCCAAATAATAGTGCCCACTTGTTATGTAGAATAGGAGAAATGAAAAATCTGAGAAATATCACCCCTTTCTACAAGTAAGCAATATGCAAGTGCAATCGATCACCATGAATTTGAAAGAGGGATGTTATGCTTTTTGGCAAGGTTTCTAGTAGTCTGGTGCTGATATACTGAAATTTTTGTATTTGTTGTCTGTCAGGATATACAAAGGAAAGGAGCAGTATTGTGGTTATTGGGCTTAGTATTCACACAACACCTGTTGAGATGCGTGAAAAATTAGCCATTCCAGAAGCAGAATGGCCGAGAGCTATTGGGGAGTTGTGTAATCTAAATCACATAGAAGAGGCTGCTGTTCTTAGCACATGCAACAGGATGGAGATATATGTTGTCGCTCTTTCTCAACATCGTGGGGTTAAAGAAGTGACCGAGTGGATGTCGAAGGTGCTTTTCTTCTCCTCTCTTATACCATGTTGTATGGCTTCCATAAAAAACGTTTCATTACCAAATTATTGATTAAGTTTTTCTCTTTGTTAAAAATAAATCTGCCATGGGGGACCGTAAGTGACTCATTAGTAGGTTAATTTCATTTGCTTTCTCAAAATTGTTTTCCTGGACTAAATATTATGTGAAAATTTTTGCTACTGATAGTACGATTTAGACTAATATTTTTCATATTCACAGACAAGTGGGATTTCCGTTTCAGAGCTTTGTCAGCACCGGTTTTTGCTGTATAACAAAGATGCTACACAGCATCTATTCGAAGTGTCAGCGGGGCTTGACTCCCTTGTGCTAGGAGAAGGACAAATCCTTGCTCAAGTTAAACAAGTTGTCAAAGTTGGGCAAGGAGTTGTTGGGTTTGGTAGAAACATTAGTGGACTGTTCAAGCATGCAATCACCGTAGGAAAGCGGGTTAGAACTGAGACAAACATTGCTGCTGGGGCTGTTTCTGTCAGTTCTGCTGCTGTTGAACTGGCCCTAATGAAGCTTCCTGAGTCTTCACATGCCACTGCCCGAATGTTGGTGATTGGAGCAGGCAAGATGGGGAAGCTTGTGATAAAACACTTGGTAGCCAAAGGATGCTCTAAGATGGTGGTTGTGAACAGATCTGAGGAGAGAGTTGCTGCCATCCGTGAGGAGATGAAGGGTGTGGAGATAATATACAAACCTCTCTCAGAAATGCTGGCCTGTGCTGCTAAAGCTGATGTGATCTTCACCAGTACAGCATCAGAAGCTCTATTATTCTTGAAAGAGCATGTTGAGGACCTTCCTCCTGTTGGTCCTGCTGTTGGGGGTTTGAGGCTCTTTATTGATATCTCCGTTCCACGTAATGTTGGCTCATGTGTCTCTGATGTTGAAACTGCACGAGTTTACAATGTTGATGACCTTAAGGAGGTTGTGGCTGCTAATAAAGAGGATCGACTTCGAAAAGCAATGGAAGCTCAAGCCATTATTGCTGAGGAATCAAAACAGTTTGCAGCTTGGAGGGATTCATTGGAGACTGTTCCTACAATCAAGAAATTGAGGGCTTATGCTGAGAGAATCAGAATGGCAGAGCTAGATAAATGCCTATCAAAGATGGGTGATGACATCTCAAAGAAAACAAGGAGGGCAGTGGATGACCTTAGCCGTGGTATTGTGAATAAGCTTCTTCATGGTCCGATGCAGCACCTGAGATGTGATGGTAGTGACAGCCGGACTCTGGATGAAACCCTCGAGAACATGCATGCTCTTAATAGAATGTTTGACCTTGAAACAGACACATCGCTTTTAGAGCAGAAGATTCGAGCAAAGATTGAACAAAACCAAAGGTAAGCTTGAGTATCAAGTTGTTCGTGACGCTAAATTCACTTCCTTAAAATTGAATAAGAGCTCACTGTTGTGAGTCTCAATACTGCTGTAATCCTCATTTGAATACTATAACGGTGTAAGATCCCTGTGATCTTTCCATTCATTTATTGGTGTACCGTGTATGACACTTTTGCCTAACTCTCATTTGGGTGCCGTCATGCATCTACAGTGTTGGTTCATAAGCGGCCATTCGAATTTTTAGGATAGAGGTGAGCTTGATTCTTTTACCTGTTTTTCTCTAGAATTTATGACCTTTGCAAGGATAATGTAAACCCGTGTAATTAGTTTACTTATTTTATAGAGATCGATATCTTGTTATTAGTTTCTCTATTGATATTTTGTTGTCTTCATGAAAGTAAACCTCTGTAGTTTCATTGTGTTGCTATAACAATATATGTTGTGGGATTCTGGGAATCTGAAATCCGGAATGCTATGCTCCTTAACCTATTGTCTGAGTTGATCTTTCACAACTTGAAACAATGACCTCCTGACTCGTGAGTGCGTGAGTGATTTAACTAGTTTCTTCTCCACCACCCTGTCGCTTTCAACGGAGCAGGCCCGTTCCAACCCGTTGTTGAGCTTCAAACTCTTAACGTGGAGGCAAGTTTAAAGTCCAGCTCTAACGGACTCGGCCCAGAGCATTTCGCATAAACCAACTGATTTATCAACCCAGCTCATGGCTTTTATGCCAAGAATAAGCTTTGGAAAGCAAATTAGAATTTTGATGCAATTTTGCCGTATTGAAACAGTAATGCCCATAAGGAGTCCCGGTCCGCCCACTGGATTGCTTCACATTGCAAAGGCAATCACTAGTAAGATGACTGGCAACAACGCGAAATTGTTATAAAGAACCTTGTTCATCGTTACATTAAACAAAGAATGAAGGTATTATGTTCCACAACGTTAGGTAGAGATACAACATGGTTTTATTCTACCACTATTATTCGCGCATAACAATGTGATAGACAGAAGAAAAAAAAAACAGCTAGATATCTGTTCCCACAACTCACTTGGACAGACTAAGCTATATTATATGTAGAGGGGAATCCAAAGACAAGAAGTACATGTACTTTCTTGTTTTTTTTTTTTGGACCACAGCTAGGCTTGTGGGGGTTATTAGAGATTAGACATTTGGGTCCATGATGCTATACTATAGCAGGTTGTACTATTTCTTGTTCCCTCTCCTCAAAGATGAAGTGACACATATCTTTCCACTATGAAACCACAGGCCTTCCAGGGCAGGAGAAGCCTAATAATACAAGTTTGGCACAGAAAGCATGCTTTGTTTATCTTTAAGAACGTTTAATCTTTCTTAAATTTACAAACAACTCTAACTGGCCAGCTTAATCAGAGCATTTGAAATTAGTAATAAAGGTTGAAAAGCCCAAATGAAATTTTCTGATAAGGTTTGATCTTAATCTTATAGTTGTTAGCATATGAGGGCACCGTCTAGTCTCTTCATGGTCAAAATCTGATTCCAATTCATTGCTTCTTGCTGCTACAATTAATTAAAATCGGGTTTTTAGTATGAGATCTTCTCATATAGTAGGACTTGAACATTCTAGAAATCTCTTATTGGGAGTACCAAAGTGGGCTGAAACAGAGAACATCACGATCTTTATATCCCAATATCTTTCTCTTATTTTCCCTAGAAAGTCCGAAAGAGTAATCTTGTAAGAAACACCCAAAAGTATGGTATTACAAGGGCTCTGTATTCAAAGAATAAGCTATAACTTTTTCTAGTTCTTGAATTTAACAAAATCACCAAACTAGACTTATGATGATCATATTCCGTGGACCATTCAATAGTGAACACAACCATGCAAACAAGATTTACTTGGACAAACGTGTTGTTAAAGTCATGCAAACGAGGAATATGAGGCTCCCCACATGAAGAAGTCACATTATGTGCTAGTGCTTGCGCTTGCCTCTTCGTTCTAGCACAAAGCTTAGAAGCGTGATGGGTGGTCCCAAAATTGTCACATGATAACATCTACGTCTGTGCTGTTATATATGTTCGACGCGTTGGACGCTCAATCCCTACCGTCCGTTGGAAAGACTGAAATTCTGATTGATGACTGCACTTAGCTGGACCATGGACTCAGAGAGACATGAATGGACCAGACTATGAACTAATTTAATTGCACGCTTCATGCGCAGAGAGAGAGCAATAAGCCTGTGCGCAAACAAAGAATGAGCTCAAAAAAATGCCTGGTTTGTACAGGGCCAGGACAAGAACCCACCAGGGCAAGATGGTGACTGATCGGACCTTATATCATTACTGCTTTCCTAGTTCCAAGATAAATACCTCTCGTAACTTTGATCTAGCCTAGCCAAACCAAGTAATTTAATCACTATACATTAACATACCAGTAACACAAGCGCATAAATAGAGTAGAGTAGGTAGTGAGGTAAATGAATTTAAAGCGGTGTTGACAAATCAAAGACAGCATCATCTCATTCTCACTTGGCACTATGTTCCATGATTGCAGTCGCTAGAGTTGTTAGCTTATTTGTAAATTGGAAGAATCAAAAGCAGTATGAAAAGAAGATACGATATGATAACAAGAAAATGATTCAATCATCATATCATAGCTATCCCAATCATTTTGTCCTAGTTTTTGCCAATATCATAAACGCCCAATTGAAACTATAACCATTCTAAATAATAACAGGATAAAAGGTAACTTTTGGTGCATAAAACAAAAGGGAAAAAAAAATCCATTACACTAGGATGATTTACAGGTCTTTCTTTCAGTTGATGATGATGAAGAACAAATGGATATAGAGTCTCTCTGGTGAAAAGCACAAGACAAAAGACAAGCTCAAAACAACTACCCAATCAAATAGCTGTGGGCCATTTTACCATCCTATGCGTAGCAGAAAGGCCCGCCCCGTCTGCTACCAACTTGTCCCTACAATTATATTCCTGATCCTGCCCTGCCCCAACAATTTTTTCTTTTTTCTTTCATTAATTCATTATTATTATTTTTTTTAAAATCTAGCGTTTTCGAAGCCGTGCAAGTCGCTGACTCGATTCATCGACTTCTTCATCATAGCCACCTTAGCCAGCTTCTCAGCTGCTCTCCAAGCCGATGTTGGGGTAAGCGGCTCCCCATTTTCATCAGTCACGACCATCATCTCCCTCTCGCTTCCTCTTCGTCTTTGGATCATCATCTGCTGCTGCTGTTGTTGTTCTAACAAAGACTGTCTCCTCCAATGCAATTCTGCCAGCTCACCTTCCAATACTTTCACGTACTCTTCGGCCAGTTCCGCGCTGGAGTGAATTAAGAGAGCTCGAGCCGATGCAAGCAAATGATGTGCGCTGGTGAAATCGTTGTGCTCAATTAGTCTTCGTGACTCCGCTACGGCACGTGTAGCAATGAACAAATTCCTCAGCCGTTCGATCTTCGGTGCTGATGATCTAGCGGCATGTGGGCAGGGTACGAGAAGCGCCTGATCTGCGCCGTATACCACCTCTTGACTGGCGGGGTCTTTATAGAGACACTTCACTGACATCACGTGGTGGGACCCAACCGCCGGTGTTGGTACTCTCAGCTCCAGGAGTAATTCCCGTTCCTCCTCCGCGTATAAATCACCAAGCCGTATTGAGCCGGAGTTGAGCACTGTGGGCCGCCCGTTGCATGAATAAACAGCTGAGATCTCGGCTGGCGCTGATCCAGGAGCGAATTTGAGCTGGATTCTTAAATCTTGAACTACAACACTTAACAAACCGCCCACACATTTAGCAAAAGCGTCTTCGGCTGGCTCGTGGCTGTAGCCGCCGCTTTGCCCAAAACCGAAAGAATGAACCGGGATCTCAATGTGAGCAAAACGGGTGGACGATGCGTGGCTAGTTCCACGCCGTTGATTTGCAGCATTAACCTGGACCCGCTCATCCTGACCGTCAGATAGCAACATGATACTGGCAACAGGATTTCTCTCTCTTCGATCCTCAAGCACCTTTGTGGCTTTTCTCAAAGCATCACCCACACTGTTCCCTTGACCACAGATAAGCCGGTCAATGATACGCCTCGCGGAGCGCTGACCCTGCACCGTCATTCTCCTCAAAGGCAACAGCCTTTTAGGAGTGGCAGAGAAAGCCACAATAGAAAGCCGATCAGCCGAGCCGAGAGAGGAAATAACCAAACGCATGGCGCGTTTTAGCATTTGTAACTTAGCGCCAGTCATGCTACCACTCACATCAAGTACAGTCACCAAGTCGATAGGAGCACGATGCGAAGTCGTGTTGTTGCTCTTGACGGGTGGCGACGGTGGCGGTGCTTTCACCCTTAATGCTACTGCATAGGTCTCGAAATTTCTACCAACCGATATAACAGCAGAATCGGGTAATAGTCTGAGTTGAACGCTTCTCGAATCTCCGCCGCTGAATTGTACTTGATCGGATTTGAGCGAAGACGAAGGATTGGAATTGACGAAAAACCCCTGAAACTCCTCAACGTCGTCTTCGTCTTCTTCGACATTCTCGTCTGCTTCAGGTATGGGAATGAAACGACCGCCAGCAGCTGCTGGAGAGATCAATGGCTCATCGTCATCGTACGATCTTGAATCTGATGATGGAACTACTTTTGGCTCAAGTTTGGAGGTTTTAACGAGCCTTGGAGAAGATTCAATCATCTTCTTCTCTTCTATTTTTGTCTTGGTGATGTTGTCATGTGACTCGGTGTCGTTTTGCTGGTGGCTTTCTGAACGGAGATTTTTATGGACGGCAAGTAAAGGAACGTCTTTCCAGGTAGTGTTACAGACAGGGCAGACGAGGCTGCCATGCTTTCGCACGTGAGAGGCTATGCAGGGGAAGTGAAATGCGTGTGAGCACTCCGCCGTGTAAATGGCTGTGCCCTGACCTGTCTTCACGCTGTTCAAGCAGATTCCACAGCTACTCTGTAGATAATAATAACAAAAAGTCAATTATCTTCATTATTATCCGAACCGATCTGGACGCGCAAAAAAAAAAAAAAAAAAAAAAAAAAAAAAAAAAAAAAAAAAAACAGAACCTTTAAGTAAATATTATCGTTGAGATTCTTACCCTGAACTTGAAGCTGTTCTTGAAGAGAGACAGCTTGAGAGGAGATCGAGGAGAAGATGGGTTTGAGCCCAGTGATGGTTTGGGAGTTTTGGTTGACTTGGGTGTTGTTTTGCATTGGAGTCTAGGGCTCTCATCTGTAGAAGGCGCTTCGAGAGCTGTAGTCCTGCATCGCAAGCTTGGACTGGAAACTGGTTGAGACTGCAAGCGAGGAGTAGAAGGATTGCTGCTACCTGTAAAAAACCCTAGCTTTGTAATACTTCTGGGGCTTGGACTAGGACTAGGACTAGCACTTTGTTGTTGCTTGTTGTCTGCAACCGTGGTGATATCTGATTCTCGCGGGATCGTTGTGCAGAAGGCTCTTCTCCAACCGGTACCCATTTTCAAAAACCAAAAGATAGTGACCAAACTCAACTCCTTTTCGTCTTTGAATATATAAATAATAATATATACTACCACTACGTTAGTCTATATGGTTATCTTTTTTTAGAGGAGAAGAATATAAAGAAAGAAAAAAGAAGTTTTGTTTCGATCGATCTGAGACTGAGACTGCCACAGCAGACAAAATGGTAAGATCGAGTTGAGCAAATAGCAACATGGGATCAAATGAAAAATAAAGCAAAGAGACAAACTAGTGTGATTATTATGAGCCCTTCTCTTCCTCTATTCCTCTCATTATTTTCACTCTCTTCTTAATATAGCCCCAAAAAGATCTCTGGAGCCAAAAGCCTTTTGATCTACTTCTTCTCTCGCTTTCCTTTCTTTTCTTTTTCTCTACGTATGATATCGTGTATATGGCCTTTCTTTCTTGGACTGAATATTTATATTCACTGGAAAATGAAAATTTACCAATTTACCCCATTAACCGGCACGTGTTGGGTTGGGATAGGCGAGTTTATTTTCCCGGTCAACGGCCGGGCTTCTACTCACGTTATGCCCACCGACCAGTAAACTAAAACTGATCAAATAACAGTGATAGCCATGCCCTATATGCTCCATGCTCTTTGTGTTTGTGAAACCCTCCTCACGCGCGAGATTGAGATGTCTACATCAAACCACGATTGATTCAACCGCACATTGCACGTGCTTTTCACTCTCATCAAATTGCAATTCGATTCTCAGATTGCTTTGTTGGACTTCTCTGTTATTCATGCATATCATTCGTATATGTTGGATACCTTACCCATGAGCTATTATTCTCTACACCAAAGCCTACTAGGGTATTCTTGCATCAGGAATAATAGCCATTGAAATCCATTCATTGCAGATGATTTCGTTGACTTGGACAATGATTGAAAAGTTTTAAAATTCGAGTTTGGGCTTCGATGATGTAAATTTAAGTATACCTGATGTGGGCTCAACGAAACTCGAAATCAAAAGCGGTGTATGAGTACAGTACTACATATATAATATATCGACATCAAGTTTCCATGCACTCGTAAATCGAACGAGTAGGAACCTAGGATGCAGGCTATGACGGTGTACGTAGAAATATTTGTTGGAGTTATAAACCTTGATGTCAGGTTACAGCTTTGCATATCTTGGTTATTAATGACCATATCACTGTAGAAAGTGAAAACTTTTAATCGTTGAGAGTCAGAAATGGCAAGCGCAAGTACTCAGCCGGGCTCAGACACCCATATGTTGGGTCCTTTCTAGGAGTGTCAGTGGTTCGGAGAACTTTATATAGCCATTACATAGAGGCCCCTTTCGGGGCTCGTGTCGTCGTGTCCTACCATTTGTGTTTACCATGCACGCCAAATTCTCGCCCTTTCTGGCCCCGCTTTTGCTTCTTGGAGTTACCATTTCATCGATTTTTACGAGCCAAAATGAACTCTTTTAACACGATGAACTTGATGTCCATTGGCTGTACAGATATATTCATAGAATCATATTCACCAGCTTGCCCTTCTCTGGTTTTGTATGCCCACTTTCTCACTTTTGCCTTCTTTACATTATAAAATAGTAAGAAGTAACTGTTAATACTCTTTGACTTTGACTTGATGATTATACAAATAAATTTCAAAGGTTGAACCTTGTTTGATTTTGTGATTGATAAAATATGAAGGAGTTATAGTAAATAAGTTATTAAAGTTACAACAGTCCCAAAGTAATAAATTTGGTACCTTCCCCAAATGAGAGAGCTACCATGCCATACCATCACATTACACAGAGTGACTTGACAGACAGTAAGGATGGAGCTCTGCTTTACAATTACAAATGAATGTGTATGTATGTGTGAGTGTGTGTCATCAATTGTCAATAATTCCGACACTCACGTGGGGCCCTTTTTCTAGGTCCCATCTGACGCCGTTTACCTTCCTCACTCACTCATTGGGAAGTTCAAACTTAACTGCTGAACTGGGTTTTGTCAATTGTCAACTCCTTCCGGGAATAAAGTATGGTTCAGTCTTAACCTAATTATTTTTTTAATCACGCTTTAACCCCTTTTTTAATTCGAGTTAGGCAAAGTAAAGCCACTTTTACACTATTTTTTATTCATTTCGTTTTCACTTACGTGTAGAAAACTATAAGGTAGGTTTTTCACTTGTCTTTTTGGATGGCCTAGGTTTTGTGATATGTTTAACCAATTACACAGAGTGCTTATGTTTTGGGAGACAACACTCAAACTCCTTCAACATATTCACTGCATTCTGACACTCCATATATAGCAAATCCCAGTAACACAATTACACTTCTACTTCTACTCATACCTCAAATTTTCCAGGTCTTTATGCTTTTGTATAGATGGTTGGTTGGAGCAATTAGCTTGGACGATTAAAACACTTAATTCGCCATATTCAAAGCTATGGATGGGTGGTTAGGTTTCTTGTATGGTCCAATATGCTTTTGTGCCGGCTTAGATGTTGAAATTCGATGTTGAGCCGGAAAGATATCTCATTCAAAGTGCCTAATTACGTGTTGATAATGTTCTCCTTTTATTAACAAATATGTTAAATGTATCTTGAACTTGTGGATTACCCTTTTTTATCAAAACCAACAAAGACACTTAACCTATCATAATCATTAATCATTTATGCGAGAATTAACTTGGAAATTTATTTAATTTCAACTTGGTAAGTGTGTGCCAACTAGCAATCTGGCAAGGCAGTACAATACTGTGAGTACCGAGGAGTTAAGCCTGTGGCCTATTAGCTTTCTGCGTGTGGAGCCCATCCACGCGCCACGGTGGCCAAGCATACCATGTGGAATGCCCATGTCATCATCATCTTCTCGCCCTACATCCACGTGGCATCACACTTGTTCGGTCAAATCTGTTGACCCAAAAAAACCGCATAACAAAATCATCATGGCTACATGTCCCTTGTTCATCTATTCTTTTCTTCTCCATTATCTCTATCTCAAAGATTTTGTTTTAATTTTTTTTTCTTTTAACAAATATACAGAACTTTTTTCAAATAAAATATAAAATTAATACATATACGATAATTGGTGGAGCCCAATTAACATTTGCCTTGTGATTCTGATCGGACCCCACAGGAGGAGGGTCCCACCGTTTGGTAATGGTAAACGACCCATCTCTAACCGAATCTCATTATTCATGGACCATACTCTAACATGTATATATTGTAATTTTAAAAAAATATAAAATGTATAGAACCGGACAATACATAATGATTGACATCCCAAGTCGTATTTTCATTTTCTCTTGGCTTCAGAAGATAAAGAAATTCCAAAATTTTAATTTGAGTCTTGGTCTGACCATATGATTATTTTTAATTAGGTTGGTCCAAATAAAAATCATAAATTATTTGTCATAGGTGTAGAAGTGACAGATGCATCTGTTTTTGGACAAGCCAATTAAATGTTTTTATAATAAGCTTTAAACTATATATTATATATATAACAAACTGTATTGCAGTAACCAATTAATATTTATCAAGGATCAACTAACCCTCTTAAATGTGGAATGGCATATGTTAAGTGGATGAAGCAGCAGCCACTTATAACTAAATTAATGAAAAGGATTAGTCAAGCTATGTCTTTATCATCGAAGATTTAGAATTTAGGAAAATGCCCATAAATCACATGACCTAAGTGGACATCCCATATGGAAGAGATCCCATTATTTTGCTTGCTTCCAAGTTGCTATGCCAATTTAACCACTTAATTATTAATTCAAAATCGCCCTGAGTCATCATCATCTATGTACTTTTTTTGACTACCAAGCACCATTTGTTCTGCAATCACCATGTGTCGTGCCATGTGTATGCAACCATGATCAAATCATCTCTCTAAGTCTAAGATACTTCAACTTTCTCTTTTCTTCTTATTTTAATACAGGGTTTTGATTGTGGAATCCCAAATCACAAAGATAGATCATTATAATATTAAGATTACTTAGATTTGGTTATCTCATTAATTAGGATTAGAAAAAGATGACATTCTCCTTTCTCCACTTACTACTTCTCAAAATAATGTTTCTTATGCGCTGGCCGCGGCATGGCCTTGTCAGGCAGGGATTCTACTATGCTCTTCATTAAACTCCATTGAACATTCTTAAAATATGTTTTAGATAGGAAAAACAATGGGATATACTTTAGACTACTATTACAAGAATTGAAATGCATTAAGAGTAAAATGATTTCTACAATTTTGTTTGAAAGCTTTTTTTTTTATGTGAAAAAATATGTATATAGTAAATTGATTCAAATCCATTCAAGTGTTAATTAACTATCTAACTGAAA
>JANLJB010002596.1:0-17176 GCA_026212285.1 Bursera cuneata
TGATAAGTTTGCAGCTGAATTGTTGGGAACAGAAGCACCTTGATCACTCCCTTGATAAGTAATGTCAAACCTGTGATAGCACTTGAGTGCTATATGTCCAGGTTTTCCACAAACCTGACAATGCCATTACCAAAGGGATTTGAGTAAACTCCAGGATTTGAGTGAGCTCTAGGTCCAATCATTATTCCTCTACCAATATTACTCCCAAAGTGATCTCTACCATATTGAAAGCTGCCTCTATTTTTACCTCGAAAATATTGCCCAGAAGGCCTTTGATTGTTCAAATTGAAATCAGAAAAAGGAGATCTAGAAGCCACATTTGCACTGGAATTGACAGTAAGAGTCTGAGTGGAATTATGTTGTCCTACCCTAAGCTCATAACTCTGTAATTGAAACTGAGCTTCTTCTAGTGTAATTGTTTCCATATTTAAGGTAATATTCACAATAGTTGCATCATACTCAGGACCAAGTCCATCTAATATATGTAACAATAGATCAGAATCCGAAATATTACTTCATATAGCAGTCAAAGTGTCAACATAACCTTTCATTTTGAGAAAGAAATCAGCAATACTTTGTGTTCTGTATCAAGAGGTTGAGATGCATCATTCTAGCTCTAGATTCAGTATAGAATAATTTCTCTAAAATTGCCCAAACTTCTCTAGAATTTGTACATCTAACAATATGACCAAACATAGATTCGGAAATTGATGACATCAACCAACTTAAAACAAATTGATCTATCCTTTGCCATGCTACAAAGGATTTACTTGATTAACAACATGTGTAGAACTGTTGCTAGTTTGAATGAGAGGTGATGGATAGATTTTACCTCCATTGATGTAACCTTTCAAATCAAAAGCTCGCAAAGTGGGAAGAATTTGCGATCTCCAGAATCCGTAGTTCTCTTTGGTGAGCTTGATCGAAGATGTAGGTAGATAACTAGAAAGTTTATTGGAAAGAAGAAGATTTGATAAGGATTGAATATTGATGCTGGGATTAGTTGGATTGTCCATTTTAGCTTATGGAATTTCAGTGTTTTCATAATTGAGCTCTAATACCATGTTGACAATTTGAGAGAGAAGAAAAATAAGGAACGTAACAGATTTTCTTTATTGGTTAAAGAGTAAAGTAGCTACACAATATTTTTTATAGTAACTACAATTAACAAACTCTCTAACAGAGTTAACTAACTTGCAAATGTTTACATTTGTATTGACAATTTTGTCCCTGTTACTTCCTTTGCCAAACTACCCTCTTCAGTATATATTCAACAATAGTGGTGAAGTGGCTTTAAGGGATTGGAGTTGTTGATGGTGTTGGAGGAGGTGGAGGTGAAGGGCATGAGGTGCTGCTTTGAGGGCCTGTGCGTGGAGTTTTGCTCCATGGTTGAGTTTGTTGGTAATAATAATAGAAGAAGACATTGGGCTTTGTGATAGTGAGAACAATTTGCAAATAGGTTGAGGAAATTGTGGTGGAGGAGGAAATTGTTGGAGGACCAAGCCTGGGGAGAAGGAGATGAAGTGAGAGTGCAATAAATAGGTTAAGGGCAATAGAGGGAATGGTGCGGCTAAGGATTGTGCATTGTGGCAGTGGCAACGATTAGGTAATTACATAGGCATATGTTTGCATATGTTATTGTTGTTTTTATTATGCAATTGAAATTTACTTAAGTTGAGCAGATAATGGTTGGGTAATCAAGTGTTGGGGCAGTGATTGAATGACAATGAGGTGATTGGTTGTGCAATTCAACGATGGATGAATTGATTATTATGTGTGTGTGCGAGCAAATTTTGCTCTACGGAAACGATCCTTTTAACATAAATATAACAGGACGTTTAGTCAGATCCTCGAGATAAATTTTAAAAAAATATTTATATTCATATTTATATTAAATTAATATTTATCTCTTAAAAATTAATATTTTTTTTTTTNGAAAGTAAATATTAAATTTTAGGGATAAGTATTGATTTAATATAAATATGATCTTAAATATTTTTTTAAAATTTATCTAAAAGATCATAGTAAATATCTCTATAAAAAACGGCAATGGGGTTTCTTCACTGCTGCCAAGGCTATTCACTCATAAAGAAGAAAGAGAAAGAAGAAAAAGGTTTCTTCACTGCTGCCAAGGCTATTCACTCATAAAGAAGAAAGAGAAAGAAGAAAAAGAAAAGAGGAAAGAGATAAGGGAAAAAAATAAAAAACGGATCCCAATTAAATATAAAATGATGAATAAATTATTAGTTTATATTGTCTAACATAGACGTTAATAAATTTTGTTGAAGAGAGTTAAACCCAAATAAATTTCTAGAAACTCAACCAGAGAATTACTAATTTTTTTGGAATGTTTTCAAGACTACCCCAAAAGAAATTTTCTATAAAAAGTCCATAAAAATCCCTAGAATTTCTCGTCTACCTTAAGGTTTCTTAAAAACTCACACAACCACCTCAAGTTTCTAAAAGTCGCACACACCTCTCCTCGTCAGTAGTCTCCATTAAGCTTTCTATTATGTGTGTAAATAAAATAACAGTATATTAACTCAAAATATAATTGTTTAAAGATAATTAATAATTCAGAATAAATATTTTTATTAAATATTAAAAATTAGAAAAATTCAATGGCACCGTTCACCATAAATCAGAAGAAAAATTTATTCCCAATCTAATCAAAAAAGAGAAAAAATGCAGAAAATGTAAAATAAAAAATAGTTATTTTAAATATCATTTCTCAAATGTCATATAGGAAAATGGGTTTTTGCCTTGATAGAGTTCTGGTTCAATTATTTACCATTACAATCAATTAAAATGTTAAATCATACTTTTTTTAAGATAAGCATTAATTCTACTAAAATTTAAAACAACTTTCAACCATCATTTGAGGGAAAGAAGGGGAGAGAAAAGAAGAAAGAAGGGAAGAATAAGAAGATGATTCTTAAAATAATTTATTAAATATCCTTATTTAAACTAATTTATTAAATAATTTTAGAATTAATAAAATGACTATAAATAATATACATTAATTTTAAAGAACCTTTTTAAAATTAAAAAATTACATTTAAAAATAATTAAAAATTAAAAAAATCAAGCGACTATTCATTGCTAATAATAACTTAAATTTTTCTAAATTTTAAAATAATTAACGGCTAACAATGCACTTATCTAAATTTTTTAATAAAAAAATTAATTGTTCATAAAACTATAGTAATTTAATATGTACTTTATTATAGTTCAAATTAAAATACCATTTTTAATATAAAGTTAAAAGGATAATTTCATCAATATATTAATTCTATAGATATACATAATAAAAAACTTGACTGCGATTGACAATACGGGGAGGTGTCTGAGATTTTTAGAAAGCTGAGGTGGCTGTGAAGATTTTAGAAACCTTAAAGGTGGTTCAAATTAATGTACCATTTTATACATCTTAATTTGGAATAAAAACATTATTGTCTATTATTAATTTTATATTATTTATATTCAGCTCTACTTAGAGCTAAGTTTAATTCAAATAGATTTCAAACAAAAGACAAACTCTAAATCTAAAAATTATCATTGATCCAAAGTTCCGTATTAACTAATCAGTATAAAAGAATCCTAGATCATAGCATATGCTTCCAAAAAAAGGAAGACAAAATTGGCATATGAACAATAAAATAATGATATAAACGTGGAATCAGCTTGAAACAGTATCAAATTGCAATCAATCAGAAACATACATGAACAAGAAACAAAATTGAAAATTCAACCAAAAAATTTGAAATTCAATCACAAGCGTTTATCTTTATTACTATCCCTCTTTTTCTTCTCATAATTCTTACCATGAAAGTCAACAAAAAGAGCCAAAAGGGAAGCATTGAAAGCAGCATTGAAGCACCAACCCCAGATGCCAGAGCACCCAAGTCCAGTAAAATGATAATACAACATCAGAACAGAAACAGCAAAGCTGAACACGAACTGAACAATCTGGCAATCAGTAACCAATCTCTTCCACTTGGGGCGAAGCCCCATTGCACACAACAGATAGTAGAAATACATGATGACATGCACAGTGGTGTTAGTGACAAGAGCTATAGGAAACAAAGACTGCGAAGTGTGCAACCATAGATAGCACATGATGACAACTGTAGCATGGTGGTAAATATGGAGGAATGTCAACCTTCTGATGGAATTACTCAGAATGATCAAAAGGGTATCTATGAATTCAAGAATTTTGGAGAGATAGAAGATGTAGGCCCAGAAAAAGAGGGGTCCTGATGGTGGGGTGTGGGGTGGGAAGCAAACAACTTGATGGAAGTTTGGAGCATGGAAGATGATAGAGAGAGTGCAACCAAGGGCCATTATGAGAGAGAGAAGAAGAAGGGTGAGGTTGTGGAGGGCTGTGATTGGCCTGAGAAGGTGGGGACCAAGGGAGGGAAGAGGGAGATGAGAGAGGAGAAGGGTGAGGGAGAGGTAGGTGAGGACAGTGAAGAAGAGGAAGTGGAGGGTGGAGGCAGGGGTAAGACCTTGAGTCCATGTGAAGTGGAGGATGGTAGGGTGGTTCACAAGCCAGTATTGGAGGGTTGAGGTGAATGTTGAATCCATCATAATGGCTAGTGATGGTGCAGAGAGAGGAGAATAGTAGTTAAGTTTCAGCTTAGGCAGGAAACGGTAGACTTGGTTTGAATCTTTAGGATGTGGGCTCAATTAGGTTGGGCATATTTATTAACATTATTCATATTCAAATATGTGGAGGAAAACAATTCAACGTGGAGACCTATCTGAGTTTTCCGTTTGGGGCAACGACTTTTTAAGTTTTCAGAAAATGTAACTCGGATGTAGTGTTTTTTATAATTTTATCAGCTGCCTTTCACAAAATCCATCAATCGGCCCCCTGACCCTTAACGTGGTTAGTTTTGACAAACACTACAGAAAGGTTGCAATCTGGAAGGTTAGCTTTCTTTCTTCTTTTCAGTCTGATTGTTTTGGCGGTTTGGAGATATGATTTTAGAGCGATTAGAGGTGATTATTTTTATTTCAGTTTGATTTATGTATGTCTGAGTTTTCTCTTGAATTGAACAAATGATGATGGTTTTTTGGCAGGTGATTGTTTTGATGGTTGCCATGCTGATGAAGTCCTCGGTCGAAACTAATAAAATTTGTTGAAGAGAAAGTAATTAGTTAGTTGATTCTTTTGAATTTTTTTTGTTGCTTGTTATATAGTTTGGTTCCTAAGATGAGGAAATGGTGACATTGAAGTTGGTTTTCAATTTATTGTTTGATTGATTTGTTTTACTCTTTTGGTTGCTGAGGAGAAATGCTTTATATTTCCTGATTAGATTTTCTGTTTGGTAGTCGAGAAAAATAGTGAGAAGAGATTTTGGTTCTGCGACTGAGGAGAGAGCTGAGAGAGGTTATAATTAACCTTTTAATGAAAGAATTTTTTTCATTATTTTTTTAGAAATTTTCAACTATTTTTTAGGGGTGGATTTGTAACTTCATATTCGCTTTCACAAGGTAGACATTACTTTGACTGACGGAATCTGTTAGCCAGGATCTATTTGTGAATTTTGTAAAAGATAAGAGGTAAACTTGATATAATTTTGAAAAATTGTATCCATTTTTTATATTTTATTTTGAAAAACTGTATCCATTTTTTATATTTTACTAAAATCTAGAAGTACCCTTTCCCCCCTTTGTATTGGGTCATTGTAGGAGCCCCCGTATTATTATAATCAACTTCATCATAATCCAAGGAGAATTATTATTCTGTCAATTATCCATTTTAATAATTGTGATTTAATATTCAAAAATTGTACATTATCGATGGTAATTTTAATTAAGCACCTTCGGTACAAATATACTTGATTTTAGAAAGATTTTATTTTACTAATAAAGATTGTGAGAAGATGCAAAAAATAGTTATACCTAAGATTATTCTTAGAAATAATTAAACTTTAATTTTTTTTATTATTACCTAACTAAATATTGACTTGACAGTAAATAAAAGATAATTTTATCTTAAACACTACTGCAAAGAATTGAGGAATTGACCCCTATGGGAGTCCAACCTTCAGATAATTTTTTTTACTGTTTAAACACAATAGTTTAGCTAACAAATAATATAACTTGAGATTGATTATAAATATATTTAAGCTGAAAACATAAACCATTTTGATGTGAAAAATTGCAACACGGCAACCACTTTCAGAGGTGTATGGTTAGCATATTTTCATATTATATTGAGCATATCATAGAAGTTTTTATGGATGATTTCAATATTTATGGAGGCTCTTTTGATAATTGTTTACATAACCTTACATTTGTTCTTCAAATATACATAAAAACTAACCTTGTGTTAAATTCTGAAAAATATAATTTTATGGTTGAACAACGTATAGTTTTGGGTCGCGTTACTTCATCTAGGGGCATTTAGGTAGATAAAGCTAAAGTTGATATTATTCTATCTTTACCTTATCCTATTAGTGTGGAGGAAGTTCGTTCTTTTCTTGATCATGCTAGTGTTTACCGAATATTTATCAAGGACTTCTCCAAAATAATATTACCCCTTTACAAGTTGCTTCAAAAGGATTTAGAGTTTGAGCTCGATGAGGTGTGTAAAATGGCGTTAGATAAGTTGAAGAAACTGTTGACTTCTACCCCAGTTATCCAGCCCCTTGATTGGACCATTCCTTTCGAGATAATTGTGCAGTAGGCGCTGTTTTGGGTCAAAGAATTGGAAAAGCATCTCATGCCATTTATTATGCTTCAAAGACTGTGATGGATGCCTAGAGAAATTACTCCACCACTGAAAATGAACTTTTAGTTGTTGTTTTTGCTTTAGAAAAGTTTTAATCTTATTTACTTGCTACTAAAACATTGTTTACTCTGATCAAGCAAATCTTCGTTTTGATGACAAAGAAAGAGGCAAAACCAAGATTAATAAGAGAATTTTATATCCAATGTAATCATCACTCGACTTTCCTTGATTTTATCCAAATAAACAAATTCTTAAGTATATTTATATTTATATTTATATTTATATTTATATTAATAATAATAATAATATTATTATTATTATTATTATCGTTATCGTTATTATTATTATTCATACACCTTTAAGTCAAGATATTAACAAANTGGAGTCATTCCATTTATCTTTTTTATTTTTATTTTACTTTTTTTTAAGAAAGATCATTCATCCTCAGCCAATGAGCTTTTGGCTATTGACTCCCAGACCAGTTGGCTTTAAGACATTAAGTGTTAAGACACCTGTACGAGCTTAATAACTCGGATTACAGACGCCTCTATTATTTGGATGGATAGTCCAATGCTCGACCTCCTTAAGCTTTCTCTTTAATCCATGTAACATCTTTGAGTCAATAACTCCCAAACCAGTTGGTCTTAAGGTATTACGTGTTAAAGCACCCATCAGGCTTAATTACCGAATTAAGGAGGCTACGAGACCAAACTTATCCACAATTGATTACTTTATTTTACTACTTTTTTTGAAAATTTTNCCTTTACTTTAGTCGTTATCCATGACAAATAAAAGAACTTAAATATTACAACATCTCAACATGCAACCCACAATCATGCATCAAGGTGTGTGTGTGTGTGTTAAGAATTTCTTTTAATATGCAAACACAATGCAAACACAATTTATGTCTACTATCCTCTCCCCCAACTAGCATGAAACATTGTCCTCAATGTTTAAACAGAAGGAGAAGAAGTTTAAGAGATATTACCTGAAACTTCAGTTATTCAAAATAAAAACAAACCTAAAAAGAAACTCAAACAAACATAAACGCAAATATTATGAAAAACAAAAACAATAAATCTTACAAATAGAGCGTCTGATCCAGCTTACGCTTTTTGTTTATATCTTCTGACCAATCGATTTGAGAAGTCACTGGGTCAGGTTTATAAACAAATACTTATAGTTGGTTGATCAATTCTTTAGTAGTTGGAGCAGAAAGAAGGTTTTGATGAGATAAAATTTTGTTTTACAGCTAAATCAAAGAAATTATTAACATTCAACAAACCAATGAGTTTCTAGTAGATATTCAGCTAGGCCCAAGAGGCAACTCTAAAATTTCTTTTAGAGTACCAAAGCCTCCAAGTAAAGTGATGAAAGCATCTGAATTGATAAGCATGTAAGCTATACGTTAAGCATGTAAGCTATGCGTTCACGCATAGATGAAACCCTTAATTCATCCCCAACTGTCTTTCCACTGATACCTTTTAACTGACAGCATAAAAATTCAAAAATAACTACACATACATAAAAATTTAAAATCAACCGCAAATAAATATATGTACAAGTAGTTGTGATTGTGACTCACATCTTCCTATGATTTTACATCCAGAAACGGCTTAACACCTTCTATGAATTAGGATATGCTTCTCATACAGTTTTCTTATAAACTAGCAAACAAGATCGTTTTGAGTCAGATTCCCGAGACTATAGCATTTTCGCTCGTCTTGGAATTCCATCCATAGCATACGAATTTCTCTTTGCACCAATCCACTAGGACGCGTCCCGAGAGTCTCTAAAACGTTATCCAAATACTCCCTACTCAGTCCATACTTAATGAATTAGAGCTTGTCTTCTCAATTGTTGGATGCAAAACCAATAAAGCGACAACGTCGATTACAATTTTCATTTATTCTTGCACACTTATGACAAATTTGTAATTTTTTCAATCTTCGTTTTTTAGAATAAAAGCTTCTTCCTAGACCAGACATATAAGAGGTAAAGGTATCTGAAAACTCAAAAGAAAATCAGACCTTGGCTTCAATAAGTTATCTCACATCAGCAAGCATACCTTTAATCATCAAACACCCTAATCTTAAAATTTGTGTTTTGTAAATTTTTAAAAGAGTATTAGGAGGAAGGAAAGGAAAACAATTGTAAAATTTAGAAAGAATTGAATCCATTTTGATGAAAGCACTATTTTTGTGGGGGTTACAGTTTTTAGGGAACTGAAAAACCGATTTTAGTAGTCACGGAGTATCGTATTTGCCACTTGACTGGAAAAAAACGACCCTAAAAAAGGATCTGCTAAAGCAAATGACTCTTCGTTTAGATCAAAATTTTCAAAGAATGGTTTTAGTATTTGTCCATTAACTTTAAAAACATTTTCATTCTTTGGATTTTTGATTTCAACAGTATCATAAGGAAAAATATTTTTGACAATGAATGAACTATTCCAACGAGACCGAAGTTTACCAGAAAATAAATGTAATCTAGAATCATATAAAATAATTTTTTGTGAAGGTTCAAAAGATTTTCTTCCAATGTATTTATTATGAAAAACCTTCATTTTATCTTTGTAGATTTTAGCATTTTCATAAGCATCAACCTTGATTTTTTCAAGTTCACACAATTAAAGTTTACATACATTGCATGCATCATCCAAATTTGTGTTGAAAGTTTTAATGGACTAATATGCTTTATGCTCAAGTTCTACAGGTAAGTGGCAAGGTTTTCCATAAACTAGCCTATAAGGAGACATGCCTAATGATGTTTTAAAAGCAATTCGGTAAACCCAAAATACATCATTAAGTCTTAAAGACCAATCTTTTCGATTTGGTTAACCGTTTTTTCTAGAATTCTTTTTATCTCCCTATTTGCTAGTTCAACTTGTCCACTTGTTTGGGGATGATAAGGGGTAGAAACTTTATGGGTGATTCGATATTTCTTCATTAAGTTTTCAAATGGTTTATTGCAAAAATGTGTTCCTTCATCACTAATAATGGTTTTAAGAATTCCAAATCGACCCAAAATATTTTCTTTCAAAAATCTTATTACTGTTTTGTGATCATTGTTTCGACAAGAAATTGTTTCAACCCATTTTGATATGTAATTAACAGTAACAAGGATGTAAACAAAACCAAATGATGGTAAAAAATATCCCATAAAATCAATACCCCAATAGTCAAAAATTTTAATGATAAAAATCGGATTTAAAAGCATCATATTTCTTTTTAAAATCGACCTCAATCTTTGACAATTTTCACAAGCTTTACAAAATGTATAAATGTCTTTAAATAAGGTGGGCCAATAAAATCCACACTACAAGATTCTTACAGCGATTTTTTTTTACGAAAAGTGCCCTCCACAAGCTTCAGAATGACAAAATTTAATAACGCTACTTAATTCATTGTCGGGCATGCACCGTCTAAGTATTTAGTCAAGACAATACTTATCAAGTGTGGATCATCCTAATAAAACTTTTTCACCTTGGTCAAAAATTTTCTTTTGTCTTGAGCATTCCAATGAGATGGCATTTCTCCTATTGCAAGAAAATTTACAATATTAGCAAACCAAGGTATTGTAGCAACAAAAAATAAAAATTCATCGGGAAAAAATCATTGATAAGTAAAGTTTCAAAATATGTCTCCATTATCAATCTGAAAAGATGATCTACAACAATATTTTCAACTCTTTTCTTCCCCTTTATGGTGATGTTGAATTCTTGAAGCAACAAAATCTATCGAATCAATCTCGATTTTGCATCATGTTTAGACATTAAATATCTAACAGTAGTATAATCAATGTAAACAATAGTTGAAGATCCAATTAAGTAAGATCGAAATTTGTCCAATGCAAATACTACATCAAGTAGTTCTTTTTTAGTTGTGGTGTAATTCATTTGAACACCATTCAAAGTTCTACTTGTATAGTAAATGACAAAAGGCTTACCTTCCTTCCTTTGTCCTAAGACAACATCAATAGTATAATCGTTAGCATCATATATTAATTCAAAATGCAAGGACCAATTAGGAGATTGCATGATAGGGGCGGATGTGAGAAGTCCAATTAATTGATCAAAGGCATTTTGACATTCTTGAGTCCATTCAAATATAGTGTCTTTTATTAAGAGGTTTAGATATTGCACTGAAATTTCTTATGAATCTCCTATAAAAACCAGCATGCCCTAAGAATGAACGAACTTCTTTAACTATTCTAGGTGGGGACAAATGAGAGATGAGCTCTATCTTGGCTTTATCAACTTCAATTCCCCTAGAAGATACCACATGAACTAAAACAATCTCGGAGGTGACCATGTAATGACATTTTTTTCAATTTAACACAAAACTTTTTTCTTTACACCTTTTTAAGACTTTTTCTGAGTTTTCAAGACAATTATTAAAAGAATTTCTAAAAACAGTTAAGTCATCCATGAAAACTTTACAAAATGCTCAACTATATAACTAAATTTCTAAGCATACATCTTTGAAAAGTGGCTGGAGCATTACAAAGTCCAAAAGGCGTTCTTCTAAATGCAAAAATGTCGAAGGGGCACATGAATGTGGTCTTTTCTTGATCTTCTAGTGCAATAGGAATTTGATAATAACCTGAGTAACCATCAAGAAAGCAATAGTAGGGATGTCTTGCTACTCTTTCTAAAATTTGATCAATAAATGGTAAGAAAAAATGGTCCTTTCTAGTAAAAGCATTTAATTTCCTAAAATCAATGCACATCCTCCGACTAGATGAGACTCGAGTAGGTAAAAGTTCACCCTTTTCATTTTTTACTACGGTAATACCAGATTTTTTAGGTACTACTTGTGTTGGACTTACCCACTTACTATAAGAAATTGGAAAGATAATTCCTACATCAAGTAATTAAGAACTCCAACCCTAATTACCTCTTTCATGTGTGGATTTAGTCTTCGTTGAGGTTATTGAGATGTTTTGGCATTATCTTCTGAATGTATTCTATGTGAACTGATCAAAGGGTTAATGTCTTTAATATCTTTTAAAGTCCACGTAATTGCATTTTTATACCTTTTTAGTACTTCTATCAACTTACCTTCTTCTTTGATTGTGAGAGATGAAGAAATTACCACCGGATAAGTTCGCGCTTCCCCAAGATAAACATTCATCAATCCTTCAGGTAGAGGTTTCAACTCTAATTTGGATGGTTCCTCCTGCTTTTCTTCATTCAGTTTCCCTAGTTCTTCAAATTGTGACTTCTAGTCTTTATCCCGAGTCACTTGTCGTAATCAAGTAATGAACATGTTTGAGAAAGATTGGGCTCTAAATGCATACTTGATTCAAGAGAATTAATAAGACTCATTTCTAAAGGATCAAAGTGACTCGCTTTTTCTATATGGTCCTTCACAACAGTTTCAATCACGTTCGCTTCTTCATTCTCGTCCTCCTCTTCATTTTGTTGCTTATCAAATTGAAAGTATTAAGTTCCAATGTCATATTTCCAAATGATAACTTCATGACTACATTCTTACAATTAATCAAAGTGTTAGAAGTTGCAAGAAATGGACGCCCTAAAATAATGAGAATTGAAACAAAAACTTAACACGTCCCAGTGGATTAGTGCAAAGAGAAATTCGTATGCTATGGATGGAATTCCAAGACGAGCAAAAACGCTATAGGCTCAAGAATCTGACTCAAAACGACCTTGTTTGTCAGTTTATAAGAAAACTGGATGGGAAGCATATCCTCAACTCATAGAAGGGGTTTAAGTCGTTTCTAGACGTAAAACCAGACGAAGATGTGAACCACAAACATAACTATTTGTATATATATTTGTGTGTAATTAATTTTAATTTTTTATGCATAAGCAGTTATTTTTGAATTTTTATCTCTCAGTTTAAATTTCAATGCTCATGAATTAACATTTTATCAATTTTGTTTGCCGACATTTTTGAAATTTTATGTTGTAATTTTCTATGTTTCATTTTTCAAACCTTTTGACAAACCACCAAGCTACCTACATTAATGTAATAATTGTATTCTCCTTTGCCATACCATAAATACAACATCCGTTATTCTGCATTTGCATACACATAGAGAGTTATAAGACATGGAAGGAACCTCAGCTCACCGGATTTGTAAGATTTGTGTATTTTATGGATCTCAATCTGGTAAAGATAAAGAGTTTGTGGAAGCAGCTCACAACCTCGGTAAAGTATTAGCTAAGAAAAATATCTATTTGATGTTTGGAAGAGGTAGCATTGGATTAATGAGATATGTATCAACAGCTGCACATATAGGAGAAAGTAAGGTTTTAGGAGTTATTCCTAAACCTTTAGCCATAAAAGGTATCACTGGAAAGATAGTTGGGGATAAATTAAGGGTTTCATCTATACATGAACGTATGGCTTACAAGCTTACCAATTCAGATGCTTTCATCGCTTTACTTGGAGGCTTTGATACTCTAGAAGAAATTTTTAGAGTTATCTCTTAGGCCTAGCTGGATATCCACCAGAAACCCATTGGTTTATTGAATGTTGATAATTTCTTTGATCCTTTAATACGTTTTGTTGATTTAGCTGTATAACAAAATTTTATCTCACATTTGACGCATCGAAACCATCTTTCTGCTCCAACTGCTGAACAATTGATCAACCAACTATAAACATTTGTTTATAAACCTGACCCAACAACTTCCCAAATCAATTGGTCAGAGGATATAAATAAAAAGCGTAAGCATAAACAAACAATAGCGTTTTCACTATTTTTTTTTTTTGGTATCCAGGATGTGTCAAGTTTTTGTTTCAATTCCCATTATTTTAAGACATCCATTTCTTGTAACTTCTAACGCTTTGATTAATTGTAGGAATGGAGTCCTGAAATTATCATTTGAAAATATGACACTGGAACTCAATATTTTCAATTTGAGTAAGCAACAAAATGAAGAGGAGGACGAGAACGAAGAAGCGAATGCGATTGAAACTGTTGTGAAGGACCATATAGAAAAAGAAAGTCGCTCTAATCCTTTAGAAACTTGTCTTGTTAATTCTCTTGAATCAAGTATGCAATTAGAGCCGAATCTTTCACAAACATGTTCATTACTTGATTATGCACATGTGACACTGGATAAAGACTAGAAGCCACAAGTTGAAGAACTGGGAAACTGAATGAAGAAAAGCAGGAGAAACCACCCAAATTAGAGCTGAAACCTCTACCCGAAGGATTGAAGTACGCTTATCTTAGGGAAGCACGGACTTATCCGGTGATAATTTCTTCATCTCTCACAACCAAAGAAGAAGGTAAGTTAATAAACATACTAAAAAGATATAAAAATACAATTGAGTGAACTTTAAAAGACATTAAAGATATTAACCCTTTGATCTGTTTACATATAATATATTTAGAAGATAATGTCAAAACATCTCAACAACCTCAAAGAAGACTAAATCCACAAATGAAAGAGGTAATTAGGGCTGAAGTTCTAAAAATACTTGATGTAAGAATTATCTATCCCATTTTTAATAGTAAGTGGGTAAATCCAACACAAGTAATACCTAAGAAATCTGACATTACCGTAGTAAAAAACAAAAAGAGTGAACTTTTACCCACTTAAGTCTCATCTAGTTAGAGGATGTGCATTGATTTTAGGAAATTAAATGTTGTTACTAGAAATGACCATTTTTCCTTACCATTTCTTGATCAAATTTTAGAAAGAGTAGAAAGACATTCCTACTATTACTTTCTTGATGGTTACTCAGGTTACTATCAAATTTTTATTGCACTAGAAGATCAAGAAAAGACCACATTCACGTGCCCCTTCAACACTTTTGCATTTAGAAGAATATCTTTTGGACTTTGTAATGCTCCAATCACTTTTCAAATATGTATGCTTAGCTTTTTTGTGATATGGTTGAGCATTTTGTAGAAGATTTCATGCATGAGTTAACTGTTTTTAGAAATTCTTTTGATAATTGTCTTGAAAACTTTGAAAAAAGTCTTAAAAAGGTGTGAAGAAAAAGGTTTTGTGTTAAATTAGAAATAATGTCATTACATGGTCACCTCCAAGATTAACTTAGGTCATATGATGTCTTCTAGGAAAATTGAAGTTAATAAAACAAAGATAGAACTCATCTCTCATTTGCCCTCACCTAGAGCAGTTAAAGAAATTCGTTCATTCTTGGGGCATGCTGGTTTTTATAGGAAGTTTATAAGAAATTTCAGTGCTATATTAAACTTCTTTCTAACGTCTTAATAAAAGACACTACATTTGAATGGACTCAAGTATGTCAAAATGTCTTTGATCAATTAATTAGACTTCTCACATCCGCCCCTATCATGCAATCTTCTGATTGGTCCTTGCCTTTTAAATCAATATGTGATGCTAGTGATTATGTTGTTGGTGTTGTCTTAGGACAAAGGAAGGAAGGTAAACCTTTTGTCATTTACTATACAAGTAGAATTTTGAATGATACTCAAATAAATTATACAACTTAAAAAGAACTACTTGCTATAGTATTCACATTCGATAAATTTTGATCTTACTTAATTGGATCTACAACTATTATTTACACTGACCATACTGCTGTTAGATATTTAATGTCTACACAAGATGCGAAATCAAGATTAATTCGATAGTTTTGTTACTTCAAGAATTCAACATCACCATAAAGGATAAAAAATGAGCCGAAAATGTTGTTGCAGATCTCTTTCCGGATTGACAACAGAGACATCTTTTGAAACCTTACCTATCAATGACTCTTTTCTCAATGAATTTTTATTCTCCGTTACTAGAATACCTTAGTTTGCTAATATTATAAATTTTCTTGCAACAGAAGAAATGTCACCTCACTTGAATGCTCAAGACAAAAAGAAATTTTTAACCAAGGTGAAAAAGTTTTATTAAGATGATCCACACTTGTTTAAGTATTGTCCTGACCAAATACTTAGATGGTGCGTGCCCAACAATAAGGTAAGTAGCGTTATTAAATTTTGTTATTCTGAAGCTTGTGGAGGACACTTTTCATCAAGAAAAATCGCTGTAAAAATCTTGCAGTGTGGATTTTATTAGCTCACCTTATTTAATGACACTTATACATTTTGTAAAGCTTGTGAAAATTATCAAAGATTGGGATCAATTTCAAAAAAAAATATGATGCCTTTAAATCCGATTCTTATCGTTAAAATTTTTTCTTGTTAGGGTATTGATTTTATGAGATCTTTTCTACCATCATTTGGTTTGTTTACATCCTTGTTGTTAATTACGTATCAAAATGAGTTGAAGCAATTGCTTGTCGAAACAATGATCATAAAACAGTAATCAGATTTTTAGAAGAAAATATCTTGTGTCGATTTGGAATTTCTAGAGCCATTATTAGTGATGGAGGAACACACTTTTATAACAAATCATTTGAAAACTTAATGAAGAAATATCGAATCACCCATAAAGTTTCTACCCTTTATCATCCCCAAATAAGTGGACAAGTTGAACTAGCAAATAGGGAGATAAAAAGAATTCTAGAAAAAAAGGTTAACCCAAATGGAAAATATTGGTCTTTAAGACATAATGATGCACTTTGGGCTTACCAAATTTCTTTTAAAACATCATTAGGCATGTCTCCTTATAGGCTAGTTTATGGAAAACCTTGCCACTTACGTATAGAACTTGAGCATAGAGCATATTGGATAATTAAAACTTTCAACACAAATTTGAATGATATATGCAATGTATGTAAACTTTAATTGTGCAACCTTCAAGAAATCAGGAATGATACTTATAAAAATACTAAAATCTACAAAGACAAAATGAAGGTTTTTCATGATAAAAACATCGTAAGAAAATTTTTTAAACTTTCACAAAAAGTTCTTTTGTATAATTCTAGATTACATTTATTTCCTACCAAAGTTCAAAAAAGTCATTGACCAAACTAAGGCTTTCACAATCTTCATTTATGCACATCATAAGACCTTGTCTTTAATGAGGTCATTTACAATGAGGAAAGACATAGTGAGGCCAGGTATCACTAGGTTTGCATCTTCTTTCCTTTCTGTGCAAAGTTTAATGGAAAAAAAGTCTTGCTTGAAGACAATGTTTAGTAGTCATGCTTGGGATACATGCAAATGGTCAAAGACTTCTAAGGGAAAAATGACCTACACAACTGTCACAAATTTAAGTTTTTGAAATGGTGTGACGTCATGCTTGAAGGTCTTTACTCCTTTGGTAAGGGTGCTTCGATTAGTTGATGGGGATCTCAAACCATCCATGTTTTTTATATGAAGAGCTTAAACAAGCCAAAATCGATATTAGAGAGGCGTTGAACAATGTTGAATGTAACGATCAGCCAATCTTTCAAATTATTGATCAAAAAATGCAAGACCGGTTAGATAGTCCATTACATTTGATGGCCTATCTATTGAATCCATCCTACTTGTACAAAGATAAAAGCATTGCACTTGATGATAATGTCATTG
>JANLJB010002599.1:7543-34769 GCA_026212285.1 Bursera cuneata
TGGATTTCTGTATTCAATGACGAAGCAGAAAAGATAATTGGGTGCTCTGCTGATGAGCTTGATAATTTGAAGTCACAGGTAAACTATTATATGATTGGTGTACTTAAAGTATAAAAATCATAGAATCAGTTTTTTATTTACTTCATCACATGTCACTTTTAGGTGGACGAGAGGTCATATCAAATGAAATTGAAAGAAGCTACTTGGGTTCCTTATCTTTTCCGGGTTAGTGTTACTCAACGTGAATACAACAATGAGAAGAGACAAAGGATAACAGTCAGGGCTGTTGCTCCAGTTGATTTTGCGGCTGAATCCAAGTTTTTGCTGGAAGAGTTATCAAAGAAAGTTTCGCTATAGAATGTCTAACCTTTCTTTGTTCTTCAAGTAGAGTCTAGGTGATCTCATGTCTTAAGAAGCCAGTTTCTTGTTTATATATGGACGGAATTTCAATTACATTAGGAAGTATGACTTGGTTTTCACAGCATTGCTTGTAATATAAGCTTAACCATCCGTTGAAAGTATTTTTGTTGCATCTATTACAATTCTACAACAGAGTTCCTTTATGATCATGAAACAATCTGGTCTAATCATGATAATCTGAAGATTAATGCAGCCAAGGCAACCAATTTATGTGTCGAACTATAGTTGGCAAACAAAGGCCATACTTGTCAGCCGTAAATAGCTTTAAGAGATGATGCTTCTTTTGGGAAGTATTATTCCTTGGTCGTCAACTATCAGAATAGTGTAATGTTTGTCAATTGTTGAAAATGATTAAAGGTATTATAAAATTCATATTTGATATTTGGACACAGATACTTCTATACTAGCATTTCTTCTCTTATCATCTGTCTGTTAAACTTGCGTTTTTCTTGGTGTTATGGATCTTAGATATATATATATATATATAGGTCCCAATAGTCTATTTTATATATATATATGTATTAATAATTTTTTGTACTTTTGGATTTGAAATATAAGATTATCAGCCCAATATTGTAAAATTCTCTCTATTAGATAGAAATAAGCTTCTATATATAATTTTAGTCTTATAATTGGCTATTATAGATTATCTAGCAATTGCAACCTACTCAAATTATTGCTTAAGACAAAAGCATGATAATTCTTCTTGCTTCTATTAGCTTGTCTACCACTCTGATCACATCTATCACCAGGCACTCCTTTTTCCCTATGGACCAGCATCCAGTATGCCATGAATTAGTTCTGCATAAGCCAAGGTCAGAAGGGTTTAATTTAAATAAGAAACCATGAGCCTAAATTTTATTAACAAATTTCAATGATGTTCCTTTGATTTGAGGAAGTAGTTCAGGTGACGCCAAGACTTGTATACAATTCTTTTTACCTCATACCTTCTCGTATGAAGAGAGTAACAAATGAATTTTATGCAGCAACTTAGATGCTTCGCTAGTGTCATTTTTTCCATTTGCAGAGAGAGGGGACATCCATTCCTGATAATTATGAAGGCTGCCTGTGAAGTCTGTAAAGAGTCCATCAACTCCAATGTTATTCAACCAGTAGTCATATTCCTGATASGGATCTTGATGAAAATCAAAGTGTAAAAAGATGTTCTCGTTCCGGTAAGTGTATGGGTGCACCTGAATTTTTTCAAAACACCATGACAAGTTGCAATGCAGGATAGTTAAAAACTAGCAAAAACAAACCAAGACACATTATTACAGCATAACAATGCAATAGTGAATAAAAAGATTTCATAATTAAGATTAACTTGAACATTTGAGGCCACATTGATAAGCATCAATCAGACTAGAAGTATATAGAAAAGTGTACCTGTAGGTTACAGGCATGTGCTCTGGCAACAAGATCAGTAGGAGTCTGCAAATAATTGTTTACAACAGGAACTAATGTATCCTTCCAGGGTCCAATGCCCACGACATAATCCTTAATGAAGTCAAGATAATCATCGGAAGTGATCTCCCAATATGACTGCAAGTCGTAAATGGCATATTCTTCTATCACCATATTTAAAATTTAAAATATATTTGGTGCAAGAGAGGCATATTGCATAAACCAGATGTCAGTAATTCAATAAATATATACTTCTAATCAAATGCCACAATTCATGACCATATAAAGGGTCCAGTCCAAAGTCAAGTACATCCCAGTTAAGAAAAAACTCAATATATCAGATGGCAAAATTCTTCAAATTTGACACATCATGCCACAATTAATTAAGATTTATCTGATCATCACATTTCTATCCAGGTCATTCTGTAAGTTGTCAACCCTTTTGAGGAAAGAGTAAGACACTCATTTCACATAAACACACCATCAAGTATAGCTTACTATACAAAAGAAGTTACTCTAAACTTAGTGTACACTGAAGTTGCAGAATGGTGAACACGAACCTGATTAGTGTCTTGAGTTCGAACAGTGATATCATCAATTAAGAAGATTTTGGGGGTGTCTGTCAGATTTGATGCATACACAAGTGAAGTTGGAGCAAAGGATTGGATAAATATAGGCTGCTTCAACCAGTTTTTTGACATGTATGAACCTCCGTATCCATACTTCTTAAGTGTCTCCACAAACTTGTCCTCAAATCTCTTACCATTAGGCCATTTCACCTGTTGATGGCATGACAAGATTTGATAGTATAGTACCAGTGAGAATGTTGCCAAAATAGTCATTTAACATTACTTAGCATAGATTTTCACACCATATGAATTTCTTCAGAAGGTTTTCTAGGGATTAGTTAAGAAAGAAACGCCAACTCATTCAGTTTTTAATGCAAAACCTCATATGGTTATTAAGAGGTGTTTGTCTTCCCAACTTAGAGTTGTTAGTCTAATTTAAATCAGAAGCAACAATTTTCTGTGACACCTTTAAGGAGAAAATTACTCACATTCTGGTTAATAAATACCGGGTTTTTAATCTCCGGATATATTCCAACAATTCTTGATGCATCTAGAGCAATTGAAATGTACTCTTCAAATGTAATGATAGAAAATTTTCCTGAGGAATACACACCAAAAAAAGAATACACGTAACTACCATTATTTTTTTCCCAAAATTGATAATTTTATTGTCAACTCTCTAAAAGTTTCAAACGTATAATTTGTAGAGTCTAGAACAATTACAGAATTCACATTTAACAGGAAATGCTTAAAAAACTGTTTTAACCGATAAATGGAATCTCAACTTATATAGAAACCTTAGTGAATACAAGATAAAGAAATTAAGGAGTCATAAAGACAATACTGGGGCCTATGATTTGCCTCATGCACTTTAAATTAGGAAATGCGATCAATTAATTGACAACAAACCAATTGAACTAGTTGTTAGCAGTTATAGGTACAGCCTAGGGCAACCAAAGATAATTTTGACATCCTAAAAGGTTTGCTCCACAGCTTTGGTGCTATAACAAAAAGATAATAGATGATCAATAATGTCTATGTTGTTCTTGCAAAATATGTCCAAAAAACAGCTAAACAAATATTTGGTCCTTTCTTCCGTATCATGTCACTTTTTTCTAATTTCCAGTGAACTAAATCCCCTTAAATACTTTGACTTTACTAGATAATTAGCCTTCCAAAATCTAGAAGCTCGAAAAAGGACTAGAAAAATCATCTACCAGCCAACTAAAGTAAAGATTCATTAGAAGAAAACATCTGATGATTCTCTTTTTGATATCTACATCCTTCTTCGATGGATTAACAGAATAATTATCAATGAAACAAAGAAGGGCAGTTAGTCCTCTACCTGTCTATCTTTCATTATTATTATTTAACAAAAAAAATGAAATTCTACTTTGTTTAAGCACCCTCTTGTCCACTTTCTTCACTGAGAACTATACTACATTAGATTTATGTAATCTGGGTAGAAGGATAGATATAGGCCAAACTCACCTTCATCAACATCTATATGTAACAAACAAGCAGATAACTTTGACCTGAGCCAGTGTATATTACACTATATTAAGAAATTCATATAAGTGCAACTGAAAGAGTAACTAACCATTGTATTGTTGATCCCTGAAACTGTACCTCTGATTCACGCGTAATTTCTTTAGTTCTTTCAATGTGAAATCAACTGCACCCAATCAGAAAAATTTCCTAAATTTCTGTTAAAAATTTAAACCATATAACTTATACAGGAAGTTGAAAGCAGGAAAAATCCATACCAACAAAAAAGCCGGTGGTGTTGACTCCTTCAACCTCGTACGTCCTTTTACGGCTTGCAAACTCCTTGTACTTTACAATATCAGTGGTGGCATCAAGAGTAACATCATGCATGCATATAAGAACACCATCTTTGGAGGAAAGAATATCTGTTTCTATAAAGTCTGCACCCTCTTCAATAGCTCTCTGCAAGAAGCAGCCGTTAGCTCACACTTGTACCCCATTGGAAGTAAACAGGCTTATCAGGTTATACAACCAAAAGACTTCTTTACCAGTAATCTCCCACCATTAAGCCATCTGGGCCTAAATTCACAGATTTGGAAAATGATTAAAAACTAAAAACAATATCTATTTTAGAAGGTTTACGATTTTGATAAAAAAAGAAGTGTTTGATTTACCCTTTCCCCACCACTCCCGATCCCACTTTCAAGAAGGGAAAAAATGGAGAAGAAACTAAAAAGCACAGAGAATTTCTAAATTTGCATGCCCTCAATTACCATGTATGCAGGAGCAGTTTCTTCAGGGAACTCTCCATTTGAACCTCGATGTGCAATGTTATATGGACGAGAAGTTTGTAGGGGTTGTCTATTGCCATCCTTGATTTTACTTGGGAGTGGATATATAGGCCTCGCAATGCAGTCAGCAATAAGTGACATAAATAGAGGGAGAAAGCCTGCCAAGTTTCAACATTCCAAATGAATATATCACTTATATCTACCAAGAAGTGAAATATTGTTGATATGACACATAAGCTCCTCAATCTAATATGATTATTCTACCCACTTCCAATTAAATATCTACACTAATCAGAAAAAAATCATAGATTTCCATTTAACATTAGTTAGAGAAGTAAATAACTATGTAGCAAAAGCTAAAAAGTATGAAGAAACAACCTAGCCCTATCAAAGAATATCTTACCCTTCTGGTTCTGCAACATCAAAAGGCATCATTTACGAGATCATATTGCTTCTTAGCTATCACGCAAAATACAGAAAAATCCATTCTATAATTAAATCTATTTGCTTCTCCTTAGAAAGTATGGCAATTCAGATAAATCCCCCACCTCATCAAACCAAAATAGTTACTAAATAATTTTTCTAAATTGCTACATTCTCCTATCATTATTACACGCTCAGTATCAGCCAAATTAAAGAAAACATCAAAGAACTTCCCAACTGAAATGCAGCCTTCAAAGCATACAAAAGTTAAATGTCCTCTTCCATTGTGCATACTGTATATCATGCAGATGACAAACCAATCACGTCCAGGCCATATACTCTGGGAGCTTACGGTCAACTAGTCAGGATCCATTTAATCCAGGCTTTCATAATCAGTAAAAGGGCACTTAAATATCCAATGACAAGCTTAAGAGTATTAAACCTTGAGAGTAAACTAGAAGAAAAATCTATAAACTTAAATATGGAACAAAGAGAAGGAAAAAAAAAAAAAAAGATTTTGAGGGGAACAAGCTACCAAAACTTGAAGATTGCGCCTAGAAAGAAACTATACCGAGAACTCATGTGTATCATTTAAACAATGTCAAAAGAAAAAGCCAATAGAGAATCTCAAAGGGAGCCAGAAATCACATATGAATATCAAACTACAATACCAACTCAGTAATAACAAAAATAACACTGAAATCATACAGATATTAACCAACAAATGGCTAAAGAAAAAAAAGCATCAAGAGCATACATACAAACGAAAAACCGGCCAAGAAAGCCAAAATAAATAAAAAATGTGCAAAAAAACAAACCCAGAAATGGCAATTTCGTTTAGATAAAAAGGGAAAAGAACCCAGATCATATTTATATTAAATAAAACCACAGAAAGCATACATCTTAGCTAAGTACGAAAGTTGAAAAACTTGCATATAGAACACAATTATGAGCAGCTTACAGGTTAAAGCTAATCTCATGGCTTTTCCCTGCTAGGTTTTCTTGACTAAATTATTTTGCTTGAAATTCCAAGGATATGGTTAATAAGGTCATCCCTAATTGTTAGGTCAACTATTATGTATCCAGGAATATGCCTTTAAGAGATACTTTTGACTTCACAAGATTATTATCTAATTATTTTTTTCTTAATAGATAAATGGACCAGGTTGTCATGTCAAGTTGAGCAATCGAAGACTCAAGTAACATTAAAGAGAACTTTAGATAAAAATAGATGCAAAGAAACAGGATCCTAACAACCAGTTTTGTTCGTTTTGACCGTCCGTTGCTAAGGTTCAAGACTGGTTATAAAGGAATCTATGTAGATTAGATGGTTGCTGCATGATAGGAACACCTGAGCTGTAAATGATTGGCTGCCAACTGCCGCAGCGAAATTTATGAAAATAAAATTAAATGGATAAACATTAAAATGTTGATTAAGTTTATTGGGTTGGATTGGTTTAAAAAGAATGAGGCGTGTACTTTATACTTGTTTTTGTATTAGTGTAAGGGGCAGCTCTATGTCTCAACACCGCTAATTTCGATTTTGAATTTACCGTTGAAAAACAATTTTATAAAATAAAAATTTAGATATCTCGTACTTCTTTGGAACATGATAATGATCTTGACAGTATATTTCGAACGGATATTTTGGATAAAATATCAGGTTCGTGACTCTTATTGATATGCTATCTTAAGCCTTCTATTCATGACGTAAAAGGGTGCTTTAAAGGATGAAAATTGATGGGATGGAGTTAAAGGTCATTACCTTTTAATCATTAGATTGGTNTGAGTTTCAGTAAGATTATATTCTGCTTCAGGGTAAAATATAAAAAACAAACAAAAAAAGAACCTTAAAATTGAACAGTCCACTTCTGCTTCTTCATGCAAGGTAACATAAGGTTCTGCTACTAGATTATGTAATTGGTACATAGATTTTCCCCCCAAAAAAAAAAAATCATATATTTCCAATGACTGCAGAAGCTAAAAAGAAAACACAGCTGAAGTAACATAAGCATTTGCAGAAGAAGTATTGATTCATCATATTCAAAAGTTCTTTAAAGGGTTCTGAAGAACTAAAGCAAAGTAGGAGAGGCCCATCATGGAATGGCAGTTTTTTTTTTTTTTCTGCCTAAACAAAAGGAGTAAATTAAGGATGTTGATAAAGGGATTCCTACTTGGTTTAGGTCCTAACAGCTGAAGGGGTGACAAAGCCACCNACCAATGATCTAAGCAGAAGAGGCAGAGTAGACAGTGATGTGCTTCATAGGGTTCGACACATCCTTGCCACCGGCATGCTTGACGAATTCTGCCGGAGATAGAAAGCTGCCATGGCATACACATACTATGCTCACATGACCTCTAGTGTATGTGTAGAGAAACCCTTCAATTCTCCGCCCATTGGGACCATCTCCAGTAGTAGTAACACTAGGCATCTGTCTCATCACATCTATCCCATTATCTTGAAAATTGCCTCCAGTAATTCTAGCCCTCTTGTATGGATTCTCAGGCTTAGTTTTGGCTGCAGGGTTCGCTAACATTCCGTTTGAGGTTGTCCTAGAAGGGACTACAGGGTCTGCATTCCATGGATCAGATGATGACTTAAACCTGCCAGGTTGGTTAGGTGCAGCTGAACCTTCCGTTCCTGTGTGGAATTCGTTAAATTGAAGTTAAATATTACTAGAGGATAATAAGGTTAAATAATGTAAGCATCCAAGTGCCAAGCTCAAATGGAAGCTTTATTTTCAGCACAGAATTCTTGTTCGATGAGGTATTTCCGACAGAAAGTCATGAAAGAAGGATAGTAAATGCTGTCATGCATGAATTCTGTTAAATGGAATGGACATCCCCTTAACATACTCAATGTGTAATGAAAAGCAGAAACACAAGATCTCCAATTATAGACAATTGTTCAAGAGTCAGGAATCAAAAGCTACATAATAGATTTAAGTTTATAGGGAAGAAACCAACAGTTGTATCTAACTTCAGAAAAAAATGGCCTAAGCGCAATTTTGGATTTAAATACGAGACTTCTCACATAGATAACACATACTTATCTTATACTGCATTTTGATTTAATCAATAAAATGGGGTGTTCTTAGAACACAGTGACTACTTGGTCAAATATAACATGTTGAACTATCTTTAGTTCCGAAAGCTCAAGTTCAGAAAGGGTCCAATAAATGGATAATTATAACATCAAATCCAAGTTAATCCTTTTTTGGATAAAAATTTGTAGCATTGTACCTGAAAAGACCAGTGGAACAACAGGCAGACACTTATCTATATAAAATCTATTTTTTGCAGCTTCTGTATGTTGGGCAGCTAAGACGAGATCATGTTTACTCCTCTCTATATCACAATCACTAATTACATCAGATTTACATAGACTTCTTATTATCACCGTGAAATCTCTCAGATTATCTTCTGATGGGATAAACCGGTTCGATTCTCTTCTTTCTGTCCTCATGTTCACTGATCTTTCTGCTCTATTTGCTGACTACATTCACATAATGGTTTCATGGCTGAATAAACGGAGCCAAACTTTCATGTTTCATACTGCAATTAAACCTTTTTAACAGTGGTGCCTTACCAGTACCTAAACAGGAAGGGGACCTTCCATCAATCTTTATTTGATAATAACATTGTCTTCTGCATTGTTAACAGTACATTCATGATTTTGAACTTGCACAACCCGAAGACAGGATATATGAAACAAACAAACAGAATAGGACCAAAAATAAAACGATTTGAAGAATCTTGGAAGAAAGAAAAGATTATAAGAAGCATGTAGGTCTAAGATCAAAGGCAAAAGATTAATTGCCTCACCATGTAGAGATGAAGTTGCAGGAGACATAAGCGGAAAATACATCCCTAAGCAGTAAGCAAAACAAGCATTAGAAAATGTAGAAATTCTTTCGGTCAAACATGTAAACATTATTACATTATATTCAGCGGCATTGTTATTTAGTATTACTATTTTCCAACTTTGTAGAATCTGATAAACTCTCAAAAGAGTTTATACACACAAGAAATTCATGATAAAACACCTCATAAGAATATTTTGCATTATAAAAAGGCATTAGTTCCTCATTTATCTGTTAATGATGCATCAAAACTTAATTTAGTATTTGTATACCTATAACTGCTGAAGATTTTAACCCAACATTGTGAGGATAAAATATGACAAACAGGGTATGGTTAGAAACTTCTTTGTTGTCAGTATATTTTCAGATTACGTCATAATACTTATGTTTGTCAACTTGCGATCAAGATCAAATTCTATATTTGGTTAGTTTGTTATCATTTTCTTCTTCTTGTCAACAAATTTTCGGATTCAAATGATCCTTACTTTTTGTTTGCTTGTAATTGATTCAAAAATTCATTCCATCACTTTGTACTCTGGCACTTGACAAATTGAAGATTCATAGATCATCTTTGCATTTGGCTGCAACATAATTTTCCCTAGCCTGTTCCCAATCTCTCTCTGCATGTTTTAAATTGGCTTCATGGACATATAGCATAAATTTACTATTGATGCTATCGTGGCTCTTTACTCTCATTTTCCTAAAAGCAAGTTACGTTAGCATTATCATGCTCCAACTCTAATTTCTCACTGGTTATCTTTAGCACTAAATTTCTTTTTTCCTATATTTATTTTCTTCAGAGTCTTTCTTGACACTAGAAAAGAAAAGCCAACTTGGAAATTAAAATATGTATTATATAAATAAATTAAAATTAAAAATTAAAATTCAAGGGCAGTAATAAGAGAAGTAAGTTTAACAATTATGAAATGAGATCAAATGAGGAAAAATTTACTTTCTAAGAAAGGAGTCTGAACCATATAAAGTATTTGAAACAAGCGATGATAAAGTTATATTGAGATTCAATGGCTCAATTATTTAACACCTGATAATATGCTGATCCCTAAACAACCTAAGCATATCAATACAGAATCATAAAGCACTTCAACTAATATACAGTAAACAAATAAAGAAAACAGGAAGCATAGAGAAAAAAAAAAAGAATTAAAAGATATGTACCTTGTTTAGTCCCAGCTAAATGCTCTTGTGGATTGATCTTAACAATGGCTCGATATAAGGCTGGACTCCTTTCTGCAGGTGGTGGTGGAGCCCAAGCTGTGACTTGAGGAGGCAAAGTAGGAAATGTCTCCGGTGCCATACACTTTTCTTTCTCTATACCTTCCTTGAAGCTCTTCTGACTTTCCACAAGCCTGTTCCTAGCCTCAATTCTCCTCATTGTCTGCAGCTCCCTCACAGATATCAGTCTCTGCTCTTTCTCTGCCTCTGTTGGGAGAGAACAAGACCTTGCCAAAGAAAGAAAGCTTTTTCCCACTTCACCTGCGTCTTTTCTCAGCGTTAAGACTCCATCTATCGATGATGACCTTGTCAGATGATTCTCCTTGAAGCTTTCACTGTCAAAGCTGCCCAAAGAGAGTCTAAGATTGAGGTCTGGTTCATGGGGAGGCTGTGAATTGGAGCCTAGACTTCCTTTGAGAGTCTCTTGAGGTGAAAAAATATCCAAAAAGTTTGATGGATGTTTGCCTTGCTTGCATTTGCAGAAGTTGGTCTCATTATTTTTGCCATGCTTCACTCCCTTGCCTTCTTCCATTCGTTGAACGAAAAAATCAACTCAATTCCCTCTTCTTTTACCGCTCTGTCACCAGACTTATTTACCATAAACAACAAACTGAAAATAAACCCAGAAAGCTGATCATGGACAAACTCAAACACAGGTATGAAAAAAATTGAAAAGTGGTAGCCAAAAGAGAAAGCTTGGAGAAAAAGGTGACAAACCCAGAAGAGCTTACATGACACTGAGGTTGAATGCAGCAAGAAGTTGCAGTATCATAAGCAAAAGCTATGTCTGCGTGATTGTAAGAAAGCAAAGCAAAACAAAAACCAAAACTAAGCGCAAAGTGGTTAGAAATTGTGAGAATCTCTCTGGCTTTATAGATGACAACACACTTCACATACGCCACGTGGTTGATCAGTGGAGAGAGAGAAAACAAAAGTGTGCAGTGTTGATATCCATGTACGGTTACTTTCTTTTCCTTTCTTCCTCCCGCAAGAGTCATGAAGCAGTCAAGTTAAAGCTCTCAATCAGTTTGATCACCACTTCAAACTCTCCTTCAACACTGTCCACTGTGTTTCCTTCTTTGCTTTCGTTACTCACTCGATGAAATGGGTTTGCTTTGTCATTTCAAGATTATTTGAGGGTGATTCTCCATCCAAATTGCACTACACTCACTAGTGGTAGAGCAGAGCCAGACTCCTTTTTTGCTTTTTACACGCCTCTCTCCCTCCTCTTCGTACCTTTTACCAAGTTTTTTTTTCTCATATATTTAAAAAAGTGAATGAGGGGTAATATATTAAAGAAAATAGAATAAACTTTTTTAATTTTAAGGGAGTTAAATTCAACTATCCCACAAAAAAATATATTTTTTTAATTTTTATTTTGAATGAGTAGTAAAAACAAAAAGGAAAAAGATAGATTGGGAAGTGGGCAAAACCAAAGCGGTGGTGGCATTTTGCTAAGTTTAGACAACATACATTTTTGTTCTTTTCTGCTGAGTACATATATGACTGACACGTGTTTGATGGAGGACATACTTGTAACGCAAGTGCCCTCTTTACCTATTAACTTGGATACTTGTGCTGCGCTCTGTATATGTATATTCATATACGTTATATTTTTACCTTCTTCTTCCTTTTTATTTTTTTATTTTTTATTTTTAAACGTTTAACTCAAAAGATTACAAGAATTTTAAAATTTTCATTCAAATTAGATAATTTTATTAAAAATTAATCTACTTTTAAGAAATTTAAACACTATAATATGATGAATTGCTCGATTCTTGACATTGGAGAGTGTCGAACACTATTTTTCAAATATTATCGCATATTATCGAATGCTATCTGTCACCTAATATAAGATCATAATATCTAAATTTTTTTAAAAAGATTTAATTTTTAAATACCCACTTAGTTTAGGTTAATTTTAAATTCTTTCAAGAATATATATATCGTATCAATAAAACTATTATAATATAGATAGTTTTAACTTGTGTTACAAGGAAACATGTTAAGACTTCAAAACCTATTATTTTTATTTTGTTACAATTTGAAATGTATATTTTTATAAGAAAACTTATAAAATAAAATAAAATAATTAATTTAACATAATTTCTAATATAAAATAATGATTAAATGAATAAAAATACATATGTATCATAAGAACACATGGTAAAACTATCTTTATTAATAATTTTTTTGTCCAGGCTAACATCACATATAAGTATAAAACTAACACAACACTTCCGAAACTTAACTTTCGATATCTTTACGCTAACAAAAAAAATTACATACGCATCCTTTAGGAATGCACAGTACCTTTTATATTCATATTTTAATAAACTTTTTTAAATATATCATAATATATGAAAAATTATTTTTTATTGAATATAATATTTTTATTAAAACTTAATATTATGATATCTTGTTTACTAGTTAAAAAATAACTTATGAATAATATAAAAATCAATAAATTAATACTTGATTATATCAAAGGTTAAAAACGAAAGAATAAATTTTAGTCTAAAATAAATGAAAAATTGTTTCTTCAAAGATAGTTTTATTAACAAGTCATCACAATCAATAACTTTTTTTTTTTTTTTTTTTTAAATTTAATATTTAATTTAATANTTTTTATTAACAAGTCATCACAATCAATAACTTTTTTTTTTTTTTTTTTTTAACTTTCATAGTTAATTTAATATCATCATATATTTATTGATTGTTTCAATAGATGATATATAATCCCATATATTTATTGGTTTCTTTATAATTAACTGATATAAATATAGATTATATTATTTAATTCTATAAAAAATTTAATTTTATGCAATTATATTATTTTATATATGAAGGTCAATATAATTTGTTTTTTAAAATTTTCACAAGATTTATTTAAATTTTAATATTTTGATAATTTTGTTATATTTTTTATTGAAATAATAGAAATGTGCCTCTTTAAATTTTTTAGAAAAAATTATTTTTTCATTTATTTTTTACTGAAATTTCTTATTTCAATTTTAACATTTAATATAATCAAGCATTAATTCATTAATTTTTTTATATTATTTATAAGGTATTTTAAACTCATAAAAAAGATATTATGATAATAAATTTTAATAAAGATATTATCGTTAATAAAAATTAAATTTTTTAAATATCACGATATATCTAAAAAAATTTATTGAAATAGAGATATGAAAAGCTTTATGCATTCTTAAGGAGTGTATAGTAATTTTCTTTGTTAACGAAAAGATAAGGAGAATTAAATTGTGGGTTATCTGTGTTAATTTTATATTTAGGTAGAATGTTGGCCGGAGAAAAAAAGTTTTTGGAGTCGAGAGTAAATATCTGGATTGAAAACATATCATAAGTTGCCACTTGAACTTGACGAACAATTCCATATATTATGATGTAAAAATTTAATGCTTATAATATAAAGTATTGTAGATCCAAATTAGTATATTGGAGAGTACATAGAATCATCTTATTTTAATAATTAATTTAAGAAAAAAAATCATTGTAAAATTCTTGTATAAATACAAAATAAAATTTGCTTTACGAAAGATCAGGGATAAATTTTTCGAACATATACAATTGGGAAATAGAAATGCAAATAACCGCCATTTGCGGCCGTAGACGCTAAAATCAACGCCGTTGAGCATCAAAACCCGCAGCGAGGAATTGCGAAAATAACAGGGATTCCGCTATTTCAGTGCCGTGGGGCCATGGGGAGTTCAAGTTGCACAAAAAAGTGTCTGAAAAGTACAGAGGTTGACAATGACACGTGGGAGCATTCGGTTGGTGAAGTACACGTCGCTGGTAGGACACCGCCGATGCAACTAACATATGTTCTTTCCTTTTTTTTTCCTCTGAGCCTCGTACCTCCCACGCGCTTTTTATAGAGTGTGATAATCACGCCTATTTTATATGAAAAATGTAACTACACTTTTTTTAACACTACACTCTCTTATTTACACGTGTTTACAAAATTTTTAATTATTAATAGTTGAGTTCAGGTGGAACCATATCCATTCCTAATATATTTTTGATATCCTAATTTTAATAAAAAAATTAAATTACTAAATTTAGTATATATAATTTTAAATATAAGATTATAAAACAATATAATCTTTATTATAATAAATAACAAAAGAAATAATTTAATTAAAACATAACTTTCAATCCATTGTTAAAAATTTGTAGATTTCATGATTTATTAAGTGTTTTACACTTTCTTCTATCATGCTCAACGGACATTGTCGGATATCCAACCGTTAGATACATAAGACATGTCTGACATCATCAAATATTGTCTACCATTAGACACATGATCATGACATCTAATTTTTTTAAAAATATATCAATTTCAAATGCACCCTTAATTGGTTCTATTTCTGCAAATCTTTCATTTTTTCTTTACTGTATTCATATATTGAGGATGAATGTACTTACATATTTAAATAATGGAAAACCAAATCAACATTTGGGATGAGATGATTATAACAAAATAAAAAAAAAAGTGATTAATTCATTAAGAGAGATTGGATAGTAATTAAACTAGATTTGAGTACTCAAAAGAAAAAAAAAATCATCAACTGGATTCTACTGAAATATGACTTGAGTAATAACAAGCTGGTTATTGGGTATAATTTGTTAGATTATATAAAAGATACTTTAATTAAACTTCAACCAATATATTATTTATTTCGTATCAGTATTAAAAAAAAAAAAAAAGTTATAGTGGTACAAATTTATGGTCAACCACACCTAAAGTAACCAACCTCTTTCTTTCTCAAAGTATATTCTCTCTTTTTCCTTCGAAAAAACACAATTAAATTTGTGGGTACAATAAAGCATGCGCCGAGGGGTCCAACACCATATATGAAACAAATTAAAGCCAAAATTCAAGCGTCCACAATCAACTAGTATGTTATGAAATTCTATACCAACGTGCCATATTGTTGAAAGAATATTACTACCACAAGTGAAATTAAAAAAAAAAAAAAAAGATTAAATTAAAGGATATGACTTTTAAAAATTTTGAATCCTATCCAGTAGATTTAGACCCGCGTCCTATAAATAAACACAACCCCTGGCCCAGGTCTTGGGATCCAAGTCCAAGATTTTGCTGTCCTCTATTGCATTTGTAGTTTATATATGTTTATTGTCGTTTGGGTCAGAACATTCAGTAGGTGTCGTAATTTAATTTTGAGTCAATGATCTTATCTGTGGTAGTAATTTAGGTTTGAACAAGGGTTGGGATCTTTTATCAAAAAATTTGTGTAAAAAAATCTCAGCCCATATATATTGCGCATCTGATTGAGACGATTCCCAAGATAAATTATACTTCTAAACTGAAGAAGATTACCTTCAACTAAATAGTAAAACAAGAAAGCAAGTCACTTGATAAAATCCTATAACAATAATCCACAGAAGAGATGCACATTCAGTTTCGAAAATTAACTTGGGAGGAGGGAGGAGCCCTCATGCTGCTACCAAGGTAAAATATTAGCCTGGAATAGAAGCCTTTCATCACTTCTTATACTGCCATAAGCTCACCATAATTGCGCATAAGAAAAACTGATCCTGCAAAGAGGCCAGCAGCACGCAGCAGTTTCTACACAGAAAGGAAAATAAACCATGAAACTGCACTTACAAGGAGACAAATGAAATATGTAAACAAGAATATATTATAAAAAAACTGATAATTTGCGACATCCGAAGAAAACCAACACTCAGAAATTCAACAACACCTTATAGAAGCAGAGATTATGCTTGCATTTGCAACAGCAAATGATGCATAGTCATTTCAACCCGGCAGACTCATTAACAAATAGCTTAATTATGAAGAGACAGAAAGAGAGCAAGTGCATCAACAGATAATATCTGTTTGTATTCTTTTCTATTACAAATCCCAAACAGGAAATTCCTTGTCCTGAAAACATAAATTGCGACTAGGAATTTGACGAAGCAAACCTAGCTCAGATTGCAGGTTGTTCAGGAAAATGGCAGAACAAGGTCAGACATGTGTTAAGCAGTTTCTCAACAAGCACTTAAACAAAGATTTTAATTACTAGCAGGATAGAGTGCAGAAACCTGAATGAACAAAGTTATTGACTCAAATTTATGAAATGGATTAAGCATTTGCCTTCATAACCATAAAACTTAATATAAGCTCAAATTTCAGTCATTTTGAGTCAAGACATGAATGGAAGAAGCTGCCTACAGCCAGGCAAAAACATCTGATTCTTAAACTGACCCACATCTAACAATTCAGTAGGGAATCAGCTCTAAATATAAACCTAACATCTGAAACTTTCATTGCTAAAAGACACTAATAACGAGGAAAAGAATTCAATCAATCAAAACACATGAAGAAAGAAGGAAAAGAAATAGAATTTCCGCAGCTTTCTGCTCGCTCTCACCAACATAAAGATCTGATTGTGGCCAAAAGGTTTCCTCCAATCACCGAAACAAATATAAAGAGAAAGGGAGTTTGTTTCATAGACGAAATTTCATGTCAACCGCAGACAAGTCAACCGCAGACAAGAACAAAGCATTCATTTCGATTCCAAAACGATATTCCTTTTAAATAGACAACTACAAGAATATGGAAATCATGTACCAAAACCAACAAAGCTACAAAATCAATTCCATCCGCTAAAAGCCAAAATACAAAGTTCATCCTCAGATCAAATCAATCGATTCTACATTCAATTCAACAACCATAAAGTAGAATCCTACACTTGGCCCCCTAATCATGTAATCGACAACAATAAGAGAAGGCAGTAATAAATTGCAGAATTAATGATTCATTCAGTTTTATTGCTACCCAAATACTGAGAAATTCAATCTCAAATCTTTTATTCATTTATTTCAATATCATGCCATTTCTTTTTTATCAACAAACCAAGTCATTAGCTTGGAAATAGAAGAATCAAAAGTGAAGAATCAGATAAAGACCCAATTACACACAAAAAAAAAAAAAAAAAGAGAGTAAGAAACAGAGATTTAACTTGTTAAAAAAAAGGCAGAGAGAAAGAGAGAGATCAGACCACGTTGAGATTCCATTTCTCCTCGTCGTTAACCTGAGAGTTCCAGAAGGATTTCAGCTTCTCAAGCGAGATCACGGGGTCCCCCATTGATGGTATACTGAGAGAGGGAATATGCGTTCAAGTTTTAAGCTAGGGTTTTGGGTTTGGGGAGAAGAGAAGAGGATAAGAGGGCAGGCTCTTCGCTATTGGGTCTATATTCGGATTGGGCTTCATCATCACAATTACAAAAATGACCTCTTCAGGGGTTAAAATGTCAATAAAGCCACCAATAATTTTAGAAAGCAACACAAACCTCTTCTCCGTTGGCTCATGCCAATAAAATTATAACAAAATTTGGGTAAAATAACACAATTTTCCTTTATTTTGATATGTCATATATGCAAAGAAAAGAAAAACAATTCCATAAAGGAAACAAGTACAATAAATTACAAAAAAAAAAAAAAAATTAAAATTAATCTAGACTCACAAAAAAAAAAATTCTACAAAACATTAAAAAAATCCCAAAAATCCTAATTATTTTTTTGTACTATTATTTTATGATGTTGAATTAATATTAAATTTATGCTAATAATATGTAATTGATACAATTTTTAATTTTTGATTTTTCTAGAGAGACTATAAATTATGAGTTCATATAATTTTTAATTTTACTTTTATAAACTCATTTGTTATGAGAAATTCTTGAATTTCCCTTGAAATTACCAAAAGGCCCCTCCATTGAAGAATCTTAGAATGATTTTGTCATATATCATAAATAATAACATTACGGGAGTAAGTTCTCAGAAAAAGGATAAAGCAGTTATCTCAATCTTCTTAATTGTATGACGGCTATCAATCTTGAAGTGGTAAACATCCATTATACAGTGTAAGGTGGTGCTTACTCCATTGAAGAATGTGAGAAAAAGTTACCATATCTTTAGAACTATGCTACTTGTCCAAATCAACATTTGAGACATAGACAAACATCTCCCAAAATCGAATATAAGGGGAAGGAGAAGGAAGAAAGGGATAGACTTAAACTAAATGAAAGTCCATCCTTTTTATTAGAATCTAATTAACCGATAACTAACTTGAATATCCAAGGGTTATCGCGGATAGGATAGCAAGCTATTTCTTTCTTTCTCGTAGCCTACTGGGGGACCAATCATCATTCTTAGAAACCATTCCATTGCTAATAGGGATAATATTGAATAATACTATCATGTTTTGACATAATTTTAGATAAAAAAATATATTTATAATTTTAATTAATTATACCCTTAACCTTATCAAATTTTCATCAACCAACAGAATCCGTTAATTTAACTCTAATAGAAAATTTACGAAGAAATTTTTGACCTTATTGAATTTTTTTTTTAATTTTAACTCTTAAAAAATAAAATAAAATAAATTATTTTAGATAGTTCTGTACAAAAATATTTGTCAGGCATTTCTTAGTTTTTGTTTTTTCAATTGATTTTTTATTTGGTTTTGATATTATAGTAGTAATTATTAACTATTGATAGAAAATTCTTAATTTATCCTTTTCTCTTAGAGTTTAAATTAACGGATTCCATTAGTTAGTAAAAAATTGATAAAATTAAAAATATATTTAATTAAAATGATAAATATATTTTAAAATTAAATCAAAATAATAGGGTAGTTTTTGATAGGGGTAAATACATAAACACCCCCAAGGTTTGGTCTAAGTAACAAACTCACCCCTGTCATTCATAAAGTAACATAAAGACCCCCATTTTGATATTTTAAGTAATATTAAGACCCCTATTTTTACATGTCAAGACCCCCATGTTTTCCAATTCTAGGGGTGTTTATGTTACGTTATTAATAACAGGGGTGAGATTATTACTTAGACCAAACCTCGGGGTATCTATGTATTTACCCCGTTTTTGATATTATCCTATTAATGATAACTAGTGGCAACCAGGGAGGGCCATAACAAAACTTGTCCGAAAAATACATCAAACCGTAATTTGCTGTTAACCAATCAATGATGATGAACATCACACAGAGAAGCCAGCAGTACACGGACACGTGGATACCCCAAGCACTAAAGGCCAGTCATCCGTAATCCACTCAGTTCGACAATCCCAGCTGCAGAAACCTCTCTTCCAGAAACCTTTCTTTCAACTGAAGAAGAGATGATGGAGGCCACTGCTCTATGTGGCAGCAGAGGAATAGGAGGAGGAGGAGTCCCATTTATCAGCAGAGCGAGAACTGAAAATTCAGCTGCTTTATCATCACCAACTCTTCTTATTCAATCCATGGCTACCCAGAAACCTCTGCCATCAGCTGCCAAAACTGTTAGCTCTAGAAAGGTCAGTGCTTTATTAGTTCAACCAATTATTACAACATCCTTGCTTTTAATGTGTTGCTACGAAGTTGATTGCTTTAGTTATGTTTTGTTGCTTCTACCCGCTATATTAGATTGCATATGTGAATGTGATGCATGAGTTGTAATAGAGTAAAGGTCCAGTAAATATTATCCAGCTAATGTCGCTAAAGCCATGATATGATGAACATTTAAAAAGCCCCTCAAATCTGTAATTTTGTGAAACCTTAGAGAGGAGAGTTCTGAAACCTTTGTCGACATGAACGTCTGCCCCTAACTTGGTCCATAATGACAAATGCAGAGCTCAATTGTGTTCCCTCTGGGAGAGCGCGGCCCCCGGAATGGGCCACTGGTGACAAGTCCTACTGTCAAGCTACTAACTAGAGTGGAGCAACTGAAACTGTTAACAAAAGCTGAGAAAGCTGGCCTACTATCAGCAGCAGAGAAGTTTGGACTCTCTCTGTCAACCATTGAGAAACTGGGTCTTCTCTCAAAGGCGGAAGAATTTGGAGTTCTTTCGGCAGCCACAGACCCTGGAACCCCAGGGGCTTTGTTGACCTTGAGCTTGGGGTTACTGCTTTTAGGCCCCTCTTGTGTTTACCTTGTGCCTGAGGATTATCCTTGGGAAATTGCATTGCAAGTAGCTGTTGCTCTACTTTCTGTAGTTGGCGGTTCTACCGCTTTTGCTGCTTCAAATTTGGTATCCAAGTTACAGAAATCTGAATGAGTTTGATAATTACATCCCCAACGATATCAGTAATAGTTGTTACACTTTCATCTTTCTGTTTAATTATCATATTATTATTTGGATCATCTAGTTAACCATGTCATTGGTGGATCAACAGATAAAATAATTTATTTTGGAGTTACCAGTCACCATGCATCTTCGTTGTGGATTGTGTCCACTAAAAGATAAACATCAAACATTGTGTTTTCAGTTTCTCTAAGTGCAGACATCAATGAACATATATCAGAGGCCAGATGAACCGATTGAGGATAATAAAAATAATAATAAAGCAAAATCAGCCCTTTATGAAGGTGTCTGCTAATTCCCAAGGACCCAAACTAAGGACACCAGCGGAGCCGGATTCATTGAATAAAGTTACTGCTATTAATTATGTGTTAAAAGTGTGCACAGAGAAGCGTTTGAGAGATGGAAATACAGAAGAATTCATGAAATTAAAAAAAAAAAAAATACATGACCGCAGCAAAAAACCTTCCGTGTTACGTAAGCCTTTATGAAATTCCCCAAGAAAAATAAACCCGCAATAATTATCTCATAGACAGTTGCTACTATAAAAATCAGAACAAGAATTTTCTAGAATCTTCGAACCCTTCATTTTGTACTGTCAAAAAATTCTTCTGGATCGTCTCAAGCAGGACCAGAAGTGCGACTTCCCCCACCTTGACCACCCCTTCTGCTTCCATTCTGATTCCCCCGTCCCTCACCATTACGACCACTAGAACCCTTTGGTCGCGCAGAAAACTCAGCCTGACTTCTGAATTCATTCCTGCCATAACCCCGGCCTCCACCGAAGTTCCCACGACCCTTGAAACTATCACTGCGGAAGACACCTCTTCCTGAAGGATACCTACCTCTCCCACTGCCACCGCTAACTGCAAAAAACCAGTAAATCATCAAATCTTAAAAAAATACAGATATTCTTATACCAAAAACTTGGCTTCAAAGAGTCACACTAATGAAATACTGATTATATTTTTGACTAACCTCGTGAGTTTGCTCTCTTGGCCTCGACATCCGCTGGGCGATCCCCAATTATTATAGGTGAAGCCTGAAAATTTTATGTTTGAAGTTGCATCAGTACAAATAACTTAAAAACTAAAACAATTGCAGGAAGTATAAAGTGGTATAGCACCCAAACTGAAATTGGAATTGAATCCCAAGTACCATCAAAATCACCTCAACCAAAAGCCTATGCCAAAACCGGCCTAAAATGCAAAGCCGAGTGCAGATCTAATGTGTTCAATAGCAGGTCAGATTCAAGATCGTAAAAAAGACGATCTTTGTTTCTTATGCCAGAAAAAAAAAAAAAAAAAACTTATAAACTATTTGAATCAGGGCCAATTTCAGAAGCTAGATTGTTCTGCATCAGAGATGACTTAAATGAAATTGGTAACTAACTGAGTATCATGAGCTAAAAACATGAAGAGTATCGACATGTTGATCCCACTAAACCACTATTTTCTTACAGTTGGCCAAATAAATGACAATCCAAGTGTCTAAAGATGCTCAATATAAGCTAAACTAACTGAATTACTTTTCTATCTATCTAGACAAACCATAGGAATTCATGAATCAGTTATCAAAAATTCTGAAATCACGGACTCGTGTAACTGATTTTGTTTCAGCTATTCATCTAATGTAAGTCGATAGGTTCCACAGTATAGCAACTAAATAGAACATAACTTCTCGTGAAGGATGCCTAATCTTGGAGCGGCTGTTTTTTATGTCCCTCGCAACCAAAAACCAGCCATTTTAAGCTAATGTCACCCTCCCCTAATTTTCTATCTCCCTAAAAGTGGGACATATACAAAAAGAAAAAACAGCAAAAAAAATGGTTAACCTCAAATAGCACTTAGCATAATTAGAAAATGCATTTCTTTTTCTTCCAAGTGGAACTAAAAGCTGTATTAGCAAAAGGGAACTCCCATTTAACATAAATTGCCAGCAAATCCTCACAAGATAAAAAATGGGCATATTTATTTTGTACACCATGATATAGAACTTTAATGTAAGTGATAATTGTGTAGTAATAACATCAAACATAATTTACATCAAGGATAAAAGAAACAAGGTACCTCAATAGCACTCTGCACTGAACTTGGTGTCTCAAATGCAACAAAGCCAAAACAATATCCCTGCTGCAGAACACAAATATATAATCCTTGAGCATTGTATCACAAAATACCATGTGTAGTGGAGAGCATTATAATATTATAGACAAACCTTGTTACTCCTGACTTGGATGCCATTTTTCTTAATAGGCCCAAATTTTTTAAATGCCTCCTCAAGCTGTGGAGGTGTTGCACTAAAAGGTAAATTCCTCACATATATGGAGCAACCTTCAGCTGTAATAAGTAGAATGTAAAGTAAAAAATTTTAGGACAAGAAAAATAAAGCATTAACACATCTTCAAAATGGAAACTTAATACAAAAAAAATAACCTCCCACATTCAACACTGCCTTCACACCTTATTTTTTTTTTTTAATATCTTTACATTTCAAAAGAAAGTAAATGTATTTTATTCACAATTCCTTCATATGCATGTATGTTTCATACTAAAGCAAGAATATGAAAGTTCAGTCAGCAGCCTTCTTTCAACTAAAAGTTACATGTTAATACCTTCCTCATTAACATTGCTACTTTCAGGAGCATTGTCACTACTAGAAGCTGGAGCAGGCTCTGGAGCTGGAGCAGGCTTTGCTGAACCAAGCAACTGCTTATCAGTAATTGCAGGTGCCGACCTCACACTATTGGCAGGGACATATGCTCGAATAGATGGTGTACTCCCTTTCATTACTTTCACCTACATAGAAACACAGTCATTTTAATAATCAAAGCAAGGTTAACAGCAGAAGTTCCAACACTTTCAAGAAGAAAGATGGAGCCATCAACTAACAATTGAAGCATATGATTTCTTCTGAGGAACATCCTCCTCAGCCACAGGAGCTGAATCTTCGACAATATGAACCTCATTCTGAACTGAAATAGTTGGGAGTCCAACAACCTCTTCTTCAGTCACCGATCCTTCTTCCTCCTTATCAGAGGGCTCATAAACTTCAGGACCATTATCAAGATCTTTCCCTTCAATGGCAATTGTTCGGTCCAGTGGAAGATGATCATGGTTATGAGCAGGCTCTGTAAACAAAGATAAACACAATTCTATAATTAAAGACTGAAGTTAATGTCAACATGATACACCAAGAGAATAGAACCTTGCCAACCTGCTCCCTGAGTCACATCAGCTGTCTGAGCATTTTCATTAATGCTATTACTAGAGTTGGGATTCATTTGCAATGACTCACTCTCCTCAACGAATCTAAAGACATCATTCAAGACGAAGTAGCCCTTGTCTTGTGGAGCCAAAAAAAACGTTTGAGTGAATTTCTTTCTCACATTGTCCTTTCCAGTTAAGCATCCAGTCACTAAGACAATCACCCCTTTCTCATGTGAATCCTGTGCATCAGCCGTTTTTATCTCTGCCGTATAGTCTTCATACTTCAAGGACAAAATCTTATCGTTGATTGCCTGCTCCAAGGTGAACAATGAAATATTTTAATCAATTTATGTAAAGAAGTGCAACAAATTACTTCAATTCAATTTTATCAAATTTGGAAATAAAGTAAATTCAAGGTCAAAATTTTTGGACCAAACTATCAAAATAACTCCTAAACAGTGACAGGCTGCTCTTTGGATCACTACAATGCAGGTTCCAAGTGCCAACGTTTATTATGACAACAAACACATATTACCATCCAACAACCAATCAACTGCAAAGATTTTCAATATGATGATATACTATTTTATTAAATGTAAACATCAGTTCAAGACTCCACGACCTTCAAAACCCACAACCCAAAAATTTTGATCATCCCAGTCTCTATAAACTGTGAGGCATCATTTGACATGATTTTTTATGCCGTTTGCTTAACAGGAACCTATTAAATAAAACCCTAATGACCAGGTTTAGTATTACTATGATCAGGTCAATCAATATGTTAGGTATCAGCCACACCTACCAGCATCCAGTAAATACCCCATCTTCGAAATGAAGCAGCACTGACACAAAGTGAATGATATTATCACAGAGAAGATAAAAATTTTCTATATTTCTTTACATTGATAGTGTGCATGTGTGTACTCCAAACGATCTTGGTTCCTGTTAAACTTACTTGCATGGTTGTCACAGTTGTCATGGTACCACTGATGTCCGGGCGACTTAGCAAACTGGAATCCTGATAAAATCTGTGCACCAAACCCGGTGATTGGTGAAGAATATGGTAATATTGTTCCACAAAGGCATTGCCAACAACCTGAGCACTGGGAGCTGGACTACCTTCTTGTGCTGCCATCTATAAATTAATTAAAAATAACCAGATAAGCACAAATATCCATAAACAAATTATGAACCAAGCAGAACATTCCTAAATTAGCATATGGAACCAAGGAAACAAATTGGTGGGGTACATACACAGCCCCAGAGAACCAGATACATTAAGATAGTAGTGGTTCCAATACACAATTTCACACCCAAGTTTAACATTATAATTATCAACCGTTTGAATAAAAAACTAGCATGGTTAAAATTTTAATAATTTATTGAGTTCAGAAAAACTTCATATTGAATGTGGTACTAAAAGTATCCAAATCCTTAACCTGAGTTCCAAGATAACAAATAAAAGCAACTGTCATACACAGCAAAGTTACAAAGAGAGAGAAGAACCAGCAAAAGACAGAGATAAAGTAAAAAATGCAACATAACCGGAAAACAGAACACTAAAACAACGAAAAAAATCACATTTAATTGCAATAGCAAACCCTAATTCAACCAGAAGAGAAAAAAGAGTAAAAACCCAGAAAAACCCTAAAGCAAAAAAACCAAAAATATGAAAAAAAAATAGTCAAAAAAGGAAACCCATCTGCAGACATAGGCTTGATCCGGATCACAGAGATGGTATAACACAAAGAAGAAGTACAGATCAAATGAAACCAAAAAAGGGCAGCAAATGAAGGGCAAAGAAAGTGTGAAAAGAAGAGGAAGGAAGTACCTGCTGCTGTGAGTAGTTTGAGCTCGAAAGAAAGAAGGAGATCGTGGAGGTAGACAAATAGAAAACGAAAGCGAGAGAGAGAGAGTAAGCAAGCGTAAGAACTAAGGAAAGGACGCAGACACAGAGAGCGCAGAGATACTCCGAGAGAGAGGTAAATAAAAATGAGATGAAACGCCCTCATTATATATATATATACATTATATATATAGATATAAAGGAAACTAAGCGTTATGTGTTATGTAAGACATGAGATCAGCGCAGAGAGGTCACTTGGGCTGTCGTTGTTTTTGCTTTGTAAAATAAAAACTTTTGTGTTTTGGTTTTGTTTTCTGTCTTTTGACTCATTTTCATTTTATTTTTGTGAGAATAGAAAATGTTTTTCATTCTTTTTTAAATTACTAATACTGATGCTGCACATTGTTTTCTTTTTTTGGGTAATTTTCTCTCTTTCTTTCTTTTTGGGGGAAGTTTTTGGCTTAAAAAAAAAAAAAATTTATGGCATTGTAAAGGACATTGTCGACTCTCAACACATGTATTTGAGTAAAGAGAAATGGGCGGCAGGTTCTTGCATTTGGAGGCCCATGTAGCCGAAAGCACAAGATTTTCTCTCGGTTAGGCCGGTTGGCACTTTGGGCTCTCAATTAAATTACCATTTTACCCTTGAGAGTTTGATCTAACAAAGATTTTTCAATTGTTGGGTCATTGTTCACACTTTTATAAAGATAGCAAATTATGCAGGGGTAAATACATAGATACCTCCATTGTATAGTCTAAGTAATAAACTCACCCCTTTTATTCATAAAGTAACATAGACACCCTCATAATTGGAAAAAATGGAGGCTTTGACCGGTAAAAATAAGGTTTTTATGTTACTTCAAATATCAAAATGAGGGTCTTTATGTTACTTTATGAATAATAAAGATGAGTTTGTTACTTAGACTATACCACGGGGTATCTATATTTTTACCCTGAATTATGCATGGTATTTTAGGTCTGAAATCAAGATTTCTCGTAAAATTAAGTAACAATTGAAGCCATTGTTAATAGTATTATGTGACTTTCACCATTTCCTTTAGATTAGCGGTACCTTTTTTTTCCACTTGTAATGATCACATAGTGCCACATTTTTTGATCCTCACCATACATGTGTGAGCTTGTAATTGGAAACATGGGTGGTGGTAGATTCTATGTAATGCCCCACCTCGCTTTCTCTTTGCAAAATTGCTCAAATAAGAAGTAATGAAACTCCTCCTTTTCTCTTAATCTCTCTCATCTCTTCTCATTTTACTTTGCACTTCTCTTTTGAGTTGATTATTCATTTATTTGTTTATTTATGTTTCTATTTAACTTATATTTCGATTATAACCTTTCTTTTATAACATTTGAGCACCAAAGGGTTAGACCAAGAGTTTCTAGCCTCGTTCGACATAGACATTGGAATGAAAAAAGTTAGTGCAATTTGCATAAACACTATTAGTATCGTTATCGTTCTTAAATTATATTACTGAGTACGTCATTATTTCTTTTGAACCTCAACTTCAAATTATTTAAACAAGTTGATGAAGTTCTTATATATTTATTGATCGAGTCAGACGGATAAGTCAAATGCCATTGTGTGTTTGTCCATCACCAAAGAATTAAAACCTGATTATTGTAATTAATCCATTAAGATTTCCTATTAACTATTATATCATTCCATGAAGTGAATGTTATAGAACCATTTCCAGGAGTGAATATTATCTTACCACATGATAATAATGAGAGTTGCTATTATAATTGATTCAAATTAAGCGGTTATTCTAAAACAAATCCACCGTAAGTAGAATAAAATATGGAACTAAACAAATGATAGGGGAATTC
>JANLJB010002601.1:0-17742 GCA_026212285.1 Bursera cuneata
AATGATTTAAACTCTTAATAAACATACACTTTTAAGTGCTAATCAAGTAGCCAAGACATAACTGTCGCATTCTTAACTTCCCAAATCTCATATGACTTACCTATCTCAACTGGCGGACTAGCTTTTCCATCAACATAGCCAAATTTTCGCTTACTCATTAGGAATAATCTGGCTGATTGAGACCATTCCATATAATTCTTCCTATTAAATTTTGTAGTAGAAATTGGATAAATAGGGATGTCGGAATGAAAAGCCACTAAAAAAAAAATTCATGAAAGGAACAAAATAGATCTATAAATAGTGACTGGAATAGTATTAGAAAAAAATAGAGGCGTGATTTTTTGGTGTCACGGATAGATATGCAGATGTCAACGAAAGCTGCACTGGTGATAGTCAGAATCATCGTCAAAAAATACACCAGAAACAGCAAAGGTCACCGAAAGCTTTGACGAAAACAGCACCGGAGGTCACCGAAAAAGCGTCGTACAAAGGAGAAACAAAGGCTAACGAATTGCTAGAGTTGTCTGATCCCAAAGGAGGTGGTGGTGCAAGTCACTACCGGTCAAAGGTGAGCAGATCGAACAAACAGCAAAAAAACTATATTTCCAAAAAATCGGGAAAAAGTGTCAGAAATGGCAAGAAAAAGGTCCATAAACGGTGCTAGGGGTTAGATCGACAACAATTAAGGCTACCTGGAAGAAAAAAAATCTGTTGAAAAATTTTTCGATCACAGGAAAAAAATTCTGGTTGCCGGGAGGAAACAAAGACCAGAAAAAAATAGAGAAGGTAATATTATGAAACCTGCTCTGATACCATAAAGAGATTTTTATATTTCAAATGAATAACTTTGTATATAAGTGGTCCGACTACTTTTTTTCTTTTCAAACTTTGGCTATGGTGGTCGTTGCCTTTCATGGTACAGTCGGTTTCCTCTCAGAGATACCTTCGCACCAAGACTGGAAGAAGAAGACAACCCAATGAAGATGACAACAAAAAGCTTTTTCCAATTGTAACTTGTTTTCAATTGATATTTTGTACCTTTTACTTTTCTAGACTTCAAAAGACCATTATGGTAAAACCTGTTGACATGGATTCACTAGCTTGCAAACGAAACCATCATAGTGGGGGCTAGGTGGTTTTTTTTTTTTTTTTGTACAGGGGTTGTGGTGTTACTTAGGTCATACCTAGGGGGTATGTATATTTTTCCCCTAATTTGACTACACCATCTAATGTAGAGACTTTTTCTTCTTATAATTTTCGAATATAACATTATCTTTCTTTGAATAATCCTTTTGTTATTATATTTCCTTTAAAATACAACTTTGTAGGCTTAAGATTATTTTCTTCTAAATTACTAACAGAAGTATCTATTTCTAAATTTACATCTTGATTGGTACTTTGAAATTGATTTCTCCATTTATTTATAAATAAGGAAATAACAAATTAATAATATTCATCATCTTGCTTAAAGATTCTTGCTTAACTAACGACTTATCTATTTCTATCTATCATTACGTTACAGGTCAAAGGATTGGTATCAGAGCCTTAATAAGATAGGTAAGTATAAGAAATCTGAATTATTAGAAAAATTGGATAACATACATAAATTTTTAATGTAAATCAGAAAAGTTTAAAGGAATTAGAAAAACGTAGAGTAAGAATTGAAGAGAATTTAGATAATTCAATTCATTTATTACGTCTAGTTACTCATTATAACCAAGAGTCAAAGAAAGTAGGTAAGAAAGTATTAGATGTTGAATTAGAAATCATTAATAATCAACTTAAAAATTTAAGACCAGATAGACCTCATGAGAAAGAATAATTACAAAAAAGAAATGAACAATAAAGAGCTTTGTAAAGTTAATAATCTAGGACTTGTTAGTTTTAAATACTTGTTTATAAATAAACAGACAAATCCATTTCAAACTACCAATCAAAATGTAAATTTAGAAATAAAATATATTCTAGAAATAGATACTTCTGTTAGTAATTTAGAAGAAAATAAACTTAAGCCTACAAAGTTGTATTCTCAAAGAAATACTGTAACAAAATGATTACTCAAAGAACGAGAATGTTATATTCGAAAATTATGAAAAGAAACAATCTCTGTATTAGATGGTGAAGTCAAGTCATTTTCAATTATTACTGAAGAAGTAGCAGATGAATTAATTAAACAAAAGTTGACTTTTACTCATATTGGATTAATAATTATTGGCTTATAAGGTGCTATACATCACTAAACTAGTATAAAGGCATTAATAGTCATTTATGATAATCGTTGGATAGATGAAAATAAAATGATTATTGGAACTATGGAAATAGACATGAATAAAGGTGGTGGAGTAGTATATTGTTCATCAAATTATACAATAGATACTTATGAGTTTCATAAGTTATTTTCGGTGGCTATACAAACAAAAGGATTCACAATGAAGCCGGGATCAAAGAATTTAATTTTAAAAATAGGATATTTAGGCAAGGTTAGTAATACAACAAATATGAATTATAAATTACATATAGATGATTTTATTAAATATATCTCAATGAAATCTATTAAGGTTATTCATGGAAAGAAATTTAGGTCAAAATTGCAAGAAGGAACTCCATGGTATTTGACAACATTATTGAAAACTCCCTAACAGTTCCTACTCAAAATATAATTTATCTACATGAAAATGGAAAAACCGTTTTAAGGTTTTTTTATTATCAAAATAAACATCTTCCTTCTTCTAGTAATCTACATGAGACCAAGAAGATGAAAACCGATTGCATATTAATATGTTACTAATAGAATATGAAGAAAATATTGTTCATGTCAATAATATTGCTACAGATATTGATTTAACAGAATATTATAACAAAAATTATCAAAATTTTAATCAATTTTAGGAAGCTATTGAAGAAATTTGTTAGTTTCTTGATTATAATCTCGATGAAGTTTATAAAATATTTGATAAAGAAATCGTTAAAAAAAGTGAAAAAAATAAAATTATATATAAAACTTGTTTTAAAGGATTTAATCTTGAGAATATATTGTCAGAGGAAAATGACATATTAGAAAAATTTTAATCACTATCGGTGATGATATTGATAGTAGTCCAGAAATAATTGATATTAATCAAATTAGTTTTATTATAAGTGATGATGAAATGTCAACAATTAATGATGACTTAGAATCTGAAGATGAAATAGATATAATAGTTATAGAGGTCCAAGGGAAATTGATTTAACTCCAGAAGATACTATAGGAATTACAACTAAATCAAGGACAACAGGAGGAGGAGAACCATTAATGTTTGTTCCTGACATGTCTATTTATTCTGGTTTAAAACCAGCTAGAAACTATGGAAAGAAATATAACTATACTAATAGTAATTGTAAATTAGAAAAAATNGCACAAAGATAGTCTATTATTAAATCTAGATGAATGTAATCCCTAATATTGGACAGAGACAATAGAAATATGAGAAAATGCAGGACCTATAGTTTTAAGAACATATCTTCAGTGGAACCAAAGACATCCAAAAGAGTTACAAATAGCTCAAGAGTCAGGAGTTGCACCTTAGAATTTCATTAAAATTATAAGGTTAATATTGACAGGACGTGACCTAACAATTAGAATTATTACTCAACAAAAGGCTTTAAGAGACTTAGAATTAACTTATTGTAATCATATTTCAGGTCTAAAACCTTTTACAAATAGTTTTATCAAATATGCAACAGAAGCAGGAATAGCATTTGAAACATTTACTAAAGATAAAATTTTATGAAAATACCATAACCATGGTCTAAAATAATTAAAGATCAAGTTATTAATATAGATTATTATTCTAACCAATCTTCTATTAATAAATCAGGCTTTAGAATTATAGAAATAATAAGAGAGCATTGTACTCAACANAATGGCTAAAAAACAGCTTAGAAAGACAGGAAGGATACTCATTTTGTAAAGATTATATTACCCCTCAAAATTTTGGTTTACAAAAAAAAAAAGAAAATTTAAAAAGAATTACAATCAACAAAAATTTTAATGTTTCATACCTTTTAAGAAACGAAAGTATGGTTTTAGAAAAGCTACAACTTTTACAAATAGACCTACTAATAGACATTTTAAAAGGAAAAAAAATATAATAATAAAAAATAAAAAAAAAAGAGTGTAAATGTTTTATTTGTGGAGATCCAAAACATTTAGCAAATAGATGTCTTAAAAAATGACAGAAAAATAATAAAGAACAAGTTATTAGAAATATTATTGTAGAAAAATTTGGTGAAGACATCTATGAACCATCCTACGAAAGAAATAATGAATCTGTTTNATTCAATCTATTCAATTGATGAAAACAATGAAGATGATAAGATAAATATTGGCACGATTAAATTTATTATAGAAACAGAATGTGAACATAAGTGACTAGATCAACAAGAACCACATGCCTTTTGTTATAAATGCAAGTGGGATCCAGATTTATATAAAAGAAATTATTGTCCCATTTGTAATGAAGTAATATGTAATCAATGTTTATGAAAAGATGTAGATAAAACAAGTTTAAAATCTCATAAAAATACAAAAAAGAAAACGTTATTAGAATAAAAATTAGAACTAAGAATAAAAAATTTGCAATAACAAAATGAAACGAAAAGAAAAAATTGACGAATAAGACAAAGTTAATTTAGGATTATTTGTTCTAGAACCACTGGTTCAAGAAGAATATATAAAATTTACAAGACTTCTAATGATTAAAACCATATCAGTTTGGATTATATTTCTCTTTCCAAATAATACTTCTATTAAAATTTCAGCAACAATAGATACAGGAGCTAGTATAAACTTTGTCCATTCAAAATTTATTCAACAACTATGTCACAAATGTTTAAATGAAGAAAGATTTGGATGCTTAACTAATGGTAGCAAATTTATTTTTACTCATACGTTATCTGATGATGTTAAAATTACCCTAAACGATAAAAAGAATAAGACACCCTAGACCAACAATCGTGCATTTACAATTACATGTGATTGTATTTTAGGATTAGACTTTATTCTTAGTTATTATCTTCTTTTAACCCTCTCTTTAATTTTTATTCTATACTGTTGACCTCAATTATCAAATTGTGGTTGCGCTTCAATTTACTATCTTAGATTTTTATGTTTCTATTACAAATTTATAAATTAGTATGAAATTTTTTCACATATAAATGATCTAAAATTTGTCTATGTATAAAAATAATCAAATTCAATGTGTGTTAGAAAAAAAATTAAAATTTAAAATTTTTGATTATTTAGTGAACAGGTTAACAATCCATCCATAAAGATTTTACAAGCCAATAATCTAACCCTCTGGTAGTGACTCTTCTGACCCTCCAATTAAATTTAAAAAAAACACTTAACTCTAGACTTTTTACAAAACTAAAATTTATCCTTTAAAAATTATGACTTATTTCATAAAAATTAATATTTATCCTCAAAAAATCTGAGGATAAGTGTTAATTTTTAAGAGATAAGTGTTAGTTTAATAAAAGTCTGAAATTAAGTATTTCTCACCGTTTTGACTTATAATCAAATAAATATTATTTTTTAACTTAACCCCTAAATTTGATTATTTATTATCATTTTGAAATGATACTTTTTTATTCCTATGTTATATTTTTATATAACCCTAAGCAAAACAAGAGTAAAGTGGAGTAAACCCAAAATCAGGAGTACTAGAACCAACCGGAGACCTCTCACTATCTCACTCAACTTTCGAAATTTTTTTTAAAAAAAAAAAAAAAACCCTAACCCTCTCTCGCTTTTCAACTCTACTTCTTCATTTCCCTCTCCAACCTCCGTCTCGTCTCCGCCAACCACCTCAATCACTACACCAACAATGGCAGCCATGCTGGTAAGTAACCAAACTCACTCTTACTCTCACCCTCGCTCTCACTTCCGCTTTCTTTACATGTTTCTGCGGCCAGGGAGGTTACTGACTCAGTGTTGTTGTGAATTTTTTTAAAATCCGAGCAGCAGCCACAGATCATACTCTTGAAGGAAGGCACCGATACGTCGCAAGGCAGGGCGCAGTTGATAAGCAACATAAACGCTTGCACGGCCGTTGCCGACGTCGTCAGGACGACCTTGGGTCCCAGAGGGATGGACAAGCTGATCCACGACGACAAAGGCAGCGTCACCATCTCCAACGACGGCGCCACCATCATGAAGCTCCTCGACATCGTCCACCCCGCCGCCAAGATCCTCGTCGACATCGCCAAGTCTCAGGACTCCGAGGTCGGTGATGGAACCACTACTGTCGTTCTGCTTGCCGCTGAGTTCCTGAGGGAGGCTAAGCCGTTTATTGAAGACGGAGGTCACTCGCAGAATCTCATTAGGAGTTTCCGCACAGCAAGCTATTTGGTATGTGTCAAACGTCTTTGATGTGATACGACGACGTTTTCTGGATTTAACGTTAAAATTTTTAATATATATATTTTTTAATTTCTTTTTGGTGTTTTAGGCAATTGAGAAGATAAAAAAACTAGCTGTTAGCATAGAGGGTAAGAGTCTGGAAGAGAAGAAAAGCTTGCTTGCTAAATGTGCTGCTACTACACTGTCTTCGAAGCTCATTGGTGGGGAGAGGGACTTCTTTGCATCAATGGTTGTAGATGCTGTCATTGCAATTGGAACTGATGATAGGTTGAATCTCATTGGAATAAAGAAGGTATGACTATCTCTTTCCTGTCATTTGCTTCGTGTGTTAACCTGTTTGCTTGTTTCAGTAATCATGTACTTATTGGAAGTTCGCTTCATTAATCTTGGTGCCCTTGCATTGTTAAGAAAATCACGTAGGCCTGAGTGTAATAGCACTCTGTCTTTGATAAGAATGTGAAGGAGGAAACCTTGTAGATCGCTTCTATGTTTTCCGACTTAAATTTTGAGACAAGGTTTAAAAAGGTAGCCAAGATGAGTTCATAAGTAATGGCCGAGATTGTGTACTGTGTTATTGCTAATTTTCATTAGATACATGCATATATACACTATTTGGAATGATGGTGGCTGCTCGTACCCTACTTTACCTTTACTAAGGTTGGGGATTAGTGTATATACTGAGTCTGTTAAGGTCAAAAGTGAATTGCGTATTAATTGATGCCATATTACAGATTTTCTACAGTGAGATAAGAGCGTGAACCCCCATCCTGTTGATGCCAACAACTGAAGATTAGAGAGCTGAGCTAGATGCTTTTGGTCTTTTAATTTGTTCTCTTTCGCTTTCTTAAATCGACTTATTTTTGCTATTTTCTGTGAGAGACAAGTTAATGGATTTTTTGACTTTATGAGAGCAATAGTTCCCCCTTTTCTGGAGGAGACAAGAAAGAGTAGAATAAAAATAAAGGATATGGAAAGATGCTCCACCTTGTTGCTAAAATAGATAAGTGGGAGCACTTATAAAAACTCTATAACTTGATGCTGACCAACAGTAGGGGTCTAGTGGGTGCTTGTTTGTATAGACACCATTCCTCCTATTCTAAGACAGGATCTTCCTAGTGGTCCTTTAATAAAATGGTGGCTAATATCATCTTGACACTATCAAATCTAAACCCACTCTTAGTCACTCTTTTTAGAACGATGTATTTGAGGCTGAACCTAGATCTCTGATCAAGAGATAGTTGTTCATACACTGATAAGGGGTCTATGCAAAAGCGAGGGGTCCTGGTGGTCCCCCTTGGACCGTGATATCCTGCATAGAAGTAAGGCCCAAATGTCCCATCTACCTCTGAATGAGGGGAATTATTAATTATTATTTTTTATAGGATTTTCTAACTCTAGACTTTGTAGTATTCAATCTAAATTTGATTTGTAATCATCTTTTCGAGGTCAGTGTGTTTTTCCCTGTTGTGCATTTTCTGTTATAAGACGATCTTTCTGGTTTATTTTCTCTCACTTCATTTCATTTTTTTAGGGTTAAGTTTGTTGTTTGGTTTAAATGATCTTTTGAAATTAGTTTGACAATGAATTGGTTTCCTCTATAGGTTCCAGGTGGTAACATGCGGGACTCCTTTCTAGTTAATGGTGTTGCCTTTAAGAAGACATTTTCATATGCAGGGTTTGAACAGCAACCAAAGAAGTTTGTAAATCCAAAAATACTCTTACTAAACATTGAGTTGGAACTGAAATCTGAGAAAGAAAATGCTGAAATAAGGTTGGTTTCGTTGTTTTTCTCTACTCTTATATAACTACTAGAAAGCAGTTATTTTGCCTTATGGATTATGATTTCTTATTCTTTCTGTTTCTTTCTCTCTTTGGTGATATACAATGCAGACTTTCAGATCCATCACAGTATCAGTCAATCGTTGATGCAGAATGGAATATCATTTATGACAAGTTGGATAAATGTGTTCAGAGTGGGGCCAAGGTTGTCCTTTCACGGCTGGCTATTGGTGATCTAGCCACACAGGTGCCTGTTTCTTTTTCAAGATTCCTACTTTGCTTCGAACTTAACTAGTTTGTTAATTTTTATTTTTTTTCTATTAATTCTATGCCTAAAAAGCATGTAGACATTCATGGAGTGTTGGTATATAGTGATAGATTTTCTACACTAGAATTTAAGAATTTATTTACGTCTTTATTCTTTATTTCCTTTTTTAATTAAAAGTATTTGACATGGTGACCTAATCCAATATAAGATCTCTTAACTTGAGCGATGTTGGTGTGCACCTAGATAGATGCTTGTTTAGGACATGGTCAATGGCTGGAAAGTGATATAAACATTTTTTTTTGATGATTTGTTATTTTTTATATTTTTCATATAATTTTCCTCAGTGGGCTATTTTTTATATTTCTTGAGGGAGAATTTTTCTTTGGAGGATATTGGAGAATGAACCTGTAAAAACATTGAACACTGTGCTTGATATTTTGAACTTGTATATTTATTGAATGGTTTGTTTGTGGACAGTATTTTGCCGACCGAGATATTTTCTGTGCTGGCCGAGTAGCTGAAGAAGATCTCCATCGAGTTGCTGCTGCAACTGGTGGAACTGTACAGACATCTGTTAACAATATCATTGATGAGGTCACAAACAATTAGTCTTATTTACACATGCTGAATTTTCTCCTTATATGTTTATATTTCACCTCATATTCTTCTGCTGTGAATTGAAAGATAGAGTTTCATTTGGTCTCTAGGTTCTTGGGACTTGTGAAATTTTTGAGGAAAAGCAAGTTGGAAATGAGAGGTTTAATATTTTTAGCGGATGCCCATCAGCAACGACAGCCACTATAGTTCTTCGTGGTGGAGCTGATCAGGTCTGCCACTTTTGAAATATTGATGGACTGTATTATTTATTATACTTATCGTGTTGACCATGTATTTTTCTTTGTCAACTGTTTCCAGTTCATTGAGGAAGCTGAGAGGAGTTTACATGATGCAATTATGATTGTTAGAAGAGCCTTAAAGAACTCTACAGTAGTTGCTGGTGGTGGTGCCATAGATGTATGGGTTCATCACATCTGCTGAATCATTGGATAGTGGATCTCTGATGGTATTTCTTGCTTATATGGATTGTTGTTTTGGTGGCAGATGGAGATAAGCCGATACTTGAGGCAGCATGCACGCACCATAGCTGGAAAGTCTCAGCTTTTTATCAACTCTTATGCAAAAGCTCTCGAGGTTGGTGAAACTGGGCTTTTGTCTTTGGCTTTTATTTAAATGATTTTATTGACTGCAATGAAATTAACTTGTTAAAGTTATGTTGAATAAATATTGGAAAAAGATTCACAAATTTATTTTGCATGATAATTATTTAAATAAAAATCTGTACAACCTAAAGAATACTCTCATTAAGAGATAAGCTTAGTTTGCTCCTCTGCGGTGTTACGCTACTAGCAAATTGAGATCCTAAATATTCAAGAGTCAGATCCTTCTAAGGTTCAGCGCGATGCCCTCTCTAACAAGATTTACAGAGTTCTACGGAAAGAACAAGTTCCAGCACCTGTTAAGTCTTCATTGTGTTCTTGCCTTTGAAACATTTTGGTGCTGGATTACTGAATAACAGAACCGTGAACATTAAGTATTTATGAGTCAGGGTTAAGGAGGTCACTATTCTGTTTAGAAGGATTTGACTGCTGTACCTCAATATGCATATCCCTTATTATTGCACGAGTTGAGATGGAGGTCTCGATGACATCTGGAATGATGTGTATACTATCATATTATTGTGGGTCACAATTCTGTTTTAATAGATTTAACTGCTGTATTTCAATATGCATCGCTTTTCATTGCATGTTGAGATGGAGGTGTAGATGATATCTGGATTGATGTATATCCTCCTGTTAAATTGTACAGCTGCAATGATTTGAGCCCTGATTGAATATATGTGGGTATTCATCTGGTAGATTCTGTCCAGCTGGACAAAAGTTTAATAAATTTATGTTTCTTAGTAAATGTCAGACACTCGTATTTTTAATGACGTTGACATTTTGATTGTTTTGGAATGATGTGTGTTTCTTTGAGGTCCATCGAGGATTGTTTTTATATTCTTTTAGAACAAACATAAACTATTAGGTTCAAAGCATCTTGTAGACATGGGTAGTATGATAAGAATCTTTGCTGTGGGAAATATGAATGATAAGGCATGCATAAGATATTTGGAATATGATCTTATTATGCTCTTGTAAAAATGGATGTTTTTCGGCTTTCATCATAGCGGGATAGGAATATGATCGGATATTTTATGTGGGATATTGTTCTTCTTGGTGCAGGTTATCCCCCGGCAACTTTGTGACAATGCTGGATTTGATGCAACTGATGTGCTCAATAAATTAAGACAGAAGCATGCACTTCCATCTGGTTCGTCTTTTTTAGCATTTCATCAAGTATTTCACTTTTGAAATCACTCCAGCCATTTTAATTAATTGGACATCTTCCATGTCCTTCATCGTGCTGTTGATACAGTGCCTTCCTTTTCAGAACGAGTGTTGGATTATTAAGTATAGCTAATTATTTTGGTGGCTTTATTTCTGACTCAAAATATTTACTAAACTTTCTGTCAACTCATCCTGCATGGTTTTTAACAGGTGAAGGGGCCCCATATGGGGTGGATATCAACACGGGTGGAATTGCGGATTCATTTGCTAACTTTGTCTGGGAACCAGCTGTTGTAAAGGTATCTATCTATTTAACTTTTATCATTACTAATCTTAACAGGGAATGCCATATTTCTTGCTCTTGTTTTCTGCATTCATTGTTACCTATGTAATTGTTAATCCTTTGTTGCAGATTAATGCCATAAATGCTGCCACTGAAGCTGCTTGCCTTATCTTGAGTGTGGACGAGACAGTGAAGAACCCTAAGGTAGTGTAATCTATGATTTGTATATTAAAGTGGGTTTTTTTTTTTTGGCATATATTTATATTCAGAAAGTGTATGCTAAAAGGTTATTCATGCCAAGTTTGGTACTTTCTTGATGCTTCCTCGTCCATGTTCACTGGAATGATCTTTTTGCTTTTATTAGGTTAAGCCACTTGATGTTAAAGCTTTGATTTTACTGTTCTCGTTCAGAAGCTATCCTTATTAACCCACAATTATTTCATTTGAAACTAATCCGTATGAGATTGTGGTTTTTTTTTTGCATGGTTTCATGTATCCATGCTACCTGCTTTATTGTAGATTACCTGGCTTTGATACAATCTGGTGTTGCCCAATATATTGCATGTATCTTTATTTTGTTCGAGGAATTTTATGCTTCTAAAGTTTGTATCCCAATTTTATTGCAACTGTTATGACTAATTAATGGTTGCCACTTCAGAATCATGTAAATCAATGTCACATTACGTAGGATACAAACTTAGAAGTATATTATTGTCAACTGATATTAAAGAATCAGCCTAGGGAATCAGTGCCTACTACAGTTTTGGCCATTGTAGTTTGGACATAACTGAGAATCTTATGCATGGGTGATGTTCAACCATTTAGCTGTTAAACATCTTTCTTTTGATATTTTGATGATGCAGTCTGAGAGTGCTCAGGGAGAGGCTGCTGCAAGCGCAATGGGTGGCAGAGGGCGTGGAGCTGCTTTCCGTGGTCGTGGACGTGGCATGCGAAGGCGATGAGCTTGCAAGATTCTGCATTTTTGGATGTCTATTTTTGTTTGGTTAATTGGAGTTAAAGAAAGGGTTGAGTTCGTTTAGTTTTTCCTTCTCTCTCTTTATAGTTTCGATAAAAAATATTTCTAAGTGTAACTGAAAATTGAAGTGCGATGGTTTCTCTGAGCCATCTGCCTGCTGCTTGCTTTTGTTGTGTTCTGTAGAAGCAGCATATTATGTCATCTAAATTTACTTTAGGGGAACTGGGCAGGGCAATGAGACTGGTATTTGGCATTGTGGAAGAATGGCTATAGCTGCTTGTTTCCATTCTGAATGACATTTTCGTGTATTCTAATCTTTTCTTTCTTTCTTTCAAATTGTTGACTTGCCAGACAACTACTGGCGCTTGCTGATGGGCTTCCTTCGATTAGAAGTTTTAACCATTGATACAAGTCATGCTATGAATGCTTTCAGAATGACTCAAAATTTGGGAAAATAAAAAGAAAAGGAGAAAAAAATGCAACCTTTAAAGAAATTTTTGAGAAATAGTAATATCATTCAAAGTTTAGGTGTCCAAGTCGAGTTTTTGTAATATAAAATTTGATTTAGTTTTTTGAACGTAGATATAATATTTGCTAGTTTGTCACATGTAGCATCATGTAGTAATTGGGTATTTTGTTTGATATGTCTAGTAAATTCAATAAATATCTAACACTATAATAAATTTATGCCATAATTCGATAGTTTGTTGGTAACTTGGCATTCGAATTAGGCCTTAAAGCATTGATGGTTGTATTTCATTTTCATTGTGAAATCGAGGATATGCACTCAGGAAAGATGATTTACAGGATTTGAATTCTCTGACTTTGTATCTAAATGTTGTCTTGGATGGGCGCTGTAGTGGTGGTATGTGAGCGCCGAAGCGCTGAGCTCACTGACTTACCCGAATTGAGCAGAAATTGACTTAGGTAAAATGGAACCAAATGAAACCTAAAGTTTCCCAAAACATTTCTACATACATATGAAAGTAAAAACAACAATTGCAACATGAAATTAACATAGAACTCAACATTTTGGGAGGCATTACAATCCGACTACTTGAGATTTAATTGGATTATATTGCATCTTATGGTTGAGTTAGAACCCAAGTAACCTATTTGGATTTAAAGGAAAAGCTTGTGTTGGACTCGGTTTTGTTGGAGCTTGATCTAATTGGCTTGAAAGGCACACATGGGTCGGACCATGGGTGGAGCAGAGAGATAGGGCAATCGATGGTGATGTCAGAAATATATCATCCTCCCCGGATTGAGGAGAATTTGCCCTTAAATTCTTAAATTCTTCAACTTTGTTTGCATGTGATAGGGCTAAGCTTTGGAACTCTTTGGGAGGTGGGTGTGATTTGACAACTAAGAGAGAAAAGTGGTGGTGTTTAGAAATATGCTCTTTTGTGGGATTTCTTTGGTGGGATGTTGAGATGGTGTTTGGGTTAGTATTTGTGTTGACAATTGAGTGGATGATAAGGGAACCAAAGTAATAGTCTTCTTATCGAGCTTGAAGGAATAGGTGTTCTTCCTTCCATTATACAAGACCTCCCTATCATATTGCCAAGGTCTCCCTAAAAGCAAGTTACATGCATCCATAGGTAACACATTGCAAACAATTTCATCCACATACCTTTTCCCTGTGGAGAATGGAACCTTCACTTGCTTAGTAACTTGGATCATTTTCCCATGATTCAACCATTGTAGCTTGTGAGATTTGGGGTGGTCAATTGTAGGAAGACTTAACTTTTCAACCAAGGTAGTAGAGGCTACATTGGCACAACTTCCACTATCGATAATTACCGAACACACTTTCCCTTTGATGGTGCATCTAGTGTGGAAAAGATTTTCTTTTTGATCCTCTTGCAAATCAACTTGAGTATGCAAGACCCTTTTAAGCACAAGTAACTCTCCACAATCAGCCTCCTCCACAATTTCTTTTCCACTTTCTTCTTTTTCATTCTCAGACCCATTACTTTCTTTTTGGAAAGCTTTTTCAATTGCTTCAATTTCTTTCAAAGTCATCACCCTTCGGTTTGGATAATTTGCTTGGAAATGTCCATAACCTTGGCACTTGAAACATTTCTTGTTTCTTAAATCAACTTTGGGTGCTTCTTCTTTCGCAAATTTGGGCTTCTCATGAGTAGTGCTTTGTACCCGATCTTTACCAAAACTCCTTGGTGGTTCATATGGCTTGGTGTATAATGGTGAGTCATTAGGAAAAGAACTCTCATTAAATAACCTCTTAGGGACAATAGGCTTTACGGACCTCAATTGCCTTTTCACTTTGATTGCTAGTTTACAAACATCACTAAAGGAATGATAAGATTGGAGCAACTCTATGTGCTATTTCTCTATTCAATCCTCCCAAAAATCTAGCAATTGTAAGCTCTTGCTCCTCGGGAAGATCACTCCTCATCATTAGTCCTTCAAATTCCTGAATATATTCCTTAACCTTTCTATCCCATTGTCTCAAGTTGTGCAATTTTAGATAAAGGTCTTGTTTGTGGTTTTCGGGCAAGAACCTTTTCTTGAGGCTTCTTTTCAACTTCTCCCAAGATTGGATTCTAGGTTTCCCTTCTCTCTCTCTTTTCTTCCTAGTGTTCTTCCATCACAAGGAAGCATATTCCTTGAACCTAAGGATGGCCATTTTGCACCTTTTCACATCATCATAGCCCTTGAACTCAAAGACTCTCTCAATTTCATACAACCAATGAATGAAGGTATTAGGATTACTTCCTCCATTGAATTCGGGTAAGTCTACCCTTAGTCCTCTATCATCATCTTCATGATTGTTCCTCCTTCTCCTTCCATGCATTTCAATCTCACTAGAAGAATCATCACTATCCTCTATTCTCTCAACAAGGGAGGAGTGTCAATATTGGTAGTTCTTTGTGAGTGATGGGTAGGTCTTCTTTGGGTGGGTTGATGGTCGTGGATTTGAGGGGGTTGTGTTTGGTGGATGGGTTCCCGGGGTAGAGGTGTTTTTATGGTGGTTCTTTGATGATAGTGGGCTCTCTTTTGATGGGGGTGGTGGTCAAAAGTTTGAGGTGTTTGTGTGTGTTGGACGGGTGGTAAGTGTGGAGGTGTTTGGGTAAAATTTGAATTCTCAGGGTTGAACGCCGCGGTGGTAACCTTTGGGCGCCGTAGCGTTGAGCTTTCTGACTTTGTATCTTAATGTTGTCTCGGATGGGCGTCGCGGTGGTGGTATGTGAGCGCCGCAGCGCTGAGCTCACTGACTTACCCTAATTGAGCAAAAATTGACTAAGGTAAAATAGAGCCAAATGAAACCTAAAGTTTCCTAAAACATTCCTACATACATATGAAAGCAAAAACAACAATTGTAACATAAAATTAACATAAAACTCAACATTTTGGGAGACATTACAATCCAACTAATTGGGGTTTAATTGGATTATATTGCATCCCATGGTTGAGTTAGAACCCAAGTAACCTATTTGGATTTAAAGGAAAAGCTTGTTTTGGACTCAGTTTTGTTGGAGCTTGATCCAATTGGCTTGAAAGGCACACACGGGTCAGACCATGGGTGGAGCGGAGAGATAGGGCAATCGGTGGTGATGTCGGAAATATATCAGCTACTTATCCATATTGTCAATTCTTGAGTAATTTGCCTATTAGAGTAGTTGGTTGTGTGGTCTTTGTTCATATCCATAAACATCAGCGAAGCAGACTTGATCCCCGTGCCATAAAATGTGTCTTTCTTGGTTATTCACCATAACAAAAGGACTATAAATATTTTGATCCTATCACTAATCGGTTCTATGTGAGTATGAATGTTACTTTCTTTGAAGATCACCCCTTCTTTCCCCAAACTTGTCTTTAGAGGGAGATTTCTAGAGTAGAAAATCAGTTTTGGGACATTTTTGACATTCAATCACCTCCATTTCCTACTTAACCTTCATCTTTGTCTTTATCTATTCAAACATCTGATGCATTGAAAGAAAAATTGTCTGAAGAAAAGCCAACCGAGCTTTGTGTTATACAAGAAGGAAGAACTAGCAGAGTGTGGAGCAAGAACTACCACTAGCTTGCCAAGATTCAACTCCGAATATACAGAATCATGAGTCATCAGATAATCCCGATAATCTAGATACTTCTCTATATCCTGAATATAGTAAATTTTCTGATTTAGATATTCTTATTGCTTTTAGGAAAGGTACTAGATCATATACGTCTCATCTAATTGCTAATTTTGTGTCATATCATAGCTTATCACCATCCTTGAAAGCTTTTGTTTCTAACTTGTCAAAAATAGAAGGTTGCTATTTTGATGTATTTTTTAGGAATGAAGGTTGCTAGAACGAAACAGGGAATCTAGTCTCTCAGAGGAAGTACATCCTAGACTTACTTAATGAGATTGGTATGTTGGGTTGTAAACCAGCTGAAACACCTATGGATTCGAATTTTAGAGTGAGATCAGGCTTAAGTGACTTGGTAGATAAAGGTCAATATTAGCATTTAGTAAAAATATTGATCTATTTATCTCATACTCGGCCTGATATTGCCTTTCTTGTAAGTGTGATAAGTCAGTCTATACACTCTCCTTATGAAGGGCATTTGAAGGCAGTTTATTGGATTATAAGGTACTTAAAATGCACTCTAGACAAATAATTGTTATTTAGAAAGAATGATTATGTATTTGTTGAAACTTTTACTTATGCTGATTAGGCAGGGTGTGTTGATGATCGGAGGTCTACATTTGGATATTGCACATTTGTAGGAGGAAATTTAGTAACTTGGAGAAATAAAAAACAGAATGTTGTTGCAAGAAGCAGTGCTGAAGCTGAATTTCAAGCTATTGCATAAGGCATATGTGAATTTCATTAGATAAATAGGCTTCTAGGTGAGCTGAAGTACCTATGAAATCAACTTATGAAGTTGTACTCAAATAATAAAGTAGCTATCAGTATTTCTCATAATCTTGTTTAGCATGATAGAACAAAGCATATCGAAATTGATCGTCATTTTATCAAAGAGAAGCTTGATGAAGGAGTTCTATGCATTTCATTTGCTCCTACTACACAACAAGTGGTTGATGTCCTTACAAAGAGTCTTCGATCACAACAATTTGATTTCCTGGTTGGCAAGCTGGGAATGTTTTGTATCTATGAGCCAGCTTGAGGAGAGTGTTGAAATATTTTCCTAATTTGGTTAATACTCTCAGATTCGGTGTTTGTGATTCTTTCATTGTGTATTAATGTAAATCTTTATAGAATATCCTAGATTTAATTCTTAGATTTCTTTTTCCTGTATTAGAGTTAACCTTGATGTTAAACCTTACACCAGAAAAAATTGATGATGCAATTACTTACCCTTCCGCCTTTGTTAAATAGACACACATTCCTGCAACACTACCAACAGCACCACCAATGTAGAGGGCTATATAACAACAGGGCCACCCACTAAAGACTTAATAAATTGATTGATATCTCTCAAACAGATAATTTTTTTAATTTTTTATCTTACCTGATGTCATGTTACCAGAAATCATTTCCGGAGGTTTTTTTTTCATGTCCATCCATCTCTGTTAAGTTCCCCATCCATAATAAGAGTTATAAGTAATTAAATTAAGACTTCTCTAAAGGGGAAATTACAATAACCCCCTAATTAAATTTGAAGAAAATA
>JANLJB010002602.1:2324-15556 GCA_026212285.1 Bursera cuneata
ATGAGCCCTAAAATGTTTTACAGGTTGAGAGAGTTTCCCATAGAGATAATTTACAAAGTTTTGTGTAGAAATCAGAGGACCTTGAGAAACAATGTCTTGCAAAGGCTATAAAATCTTACCGTGAGCTGCAAGTCTTACCTTATGAAGTAAACAAAATTATTGTATTTCAAGTGGAGATGGAAAAAAGACCAAAAGAAATGTATTGAAATTGGAAGGAGCAGCTATCTCTATGTACATTCAATTATTCATTAAAGTGTCAAATTCTAATATCACCACTACTTTATAGATTTTTATTACATATACAAACNATTTGAAAACTGTAACAGGTAAAACTTCATCTTTTCTCATTTTCTCGCAACTTGCTGAGATGATTGAGGATCATCATTTGAAATTGTCTTGTTTAATTTTGAAATGAAACGGATGCCTCTGGTCCTCTGCTCTTTTTTTTTTTTTTTTTTTTTTAATTTCTTCTTGCTGTATTGTACACCTTTTCTGGAATAAGGTTAGGTGGTTCTGTGGTCTATCTGTGTACATAGTTAGGGTAATGTCTAAGCAAAGAACAAAGCATTTAGACACACTATCTCCCGGGCACATGAACCTTTAAACAACATTTTGATTGTATAAATCATTATCAAAAACTCTAAATTTAGTTTATTTTTCAATTCGTTTATGATATGATATGATGAAACTATTTCCTATTATACTTTTCCTTCTCTTGCTAAATTAATTAGTACTTATTTTCAAACTTGATAAACATAGAAATCATTTATTTCAATAGTAGGTTGGTGGAAGTGGAATTGTGTAAAATTGCAAAAAAAAAAAAAAAATTTATTGCGACATTTTTAAAATATTGTAAATTGTGTAAAATTTCAAAAAAAAAAAACTTTATTACAGCATTTTTAAAATGCTATAAATAATATTTTATTAAAAATGTTGTTAATAATGTTTTACAGCATTAAAAAAATGTTGTAAATATGAAATTAAAATGGCCATTCACAACGTTTATAAAATGCTGTGAAATTAATTTTTTTATAGCATTTAATAAACGCTGCAAAAAACGATGTAATTGTAGCACCTTATTTACTGTGTTGCCACCCACAACGTTTACAAAAATGCTATAAAAGGTTGCTCATAGTGTTTTTCAAACACTGTAAAAAATCAAAATTCTTGTAATGACACGGCTGCTCTATGTAAGTCCTGGTCAATAGCAAGCACATTATCTAGCAAAATATTGATGGGATCCTTAAGGAATTGATCGATATCGGACACCTTGCTTGTATCGTTCATCACTGTCACTGGGGGAAACGAAATTTGGGACTCCACCTCATCCTCCTCTACAAAATGGGATGAAGAGGTTGCAGGTATTGATTCTACTCTTTGATTACTTGCACTGTGAGAGTAAAATGACGTTTTTCTCATAACATTGTCGTCCCGTGAAACCTTTTTCTGCATCCAAAGGGTTGAACCAACCGTAACTAATTTTTTCTCCAAAGTAACCATTAGTGGAACAAATTTCTCTACCATGCGACAATTCTCAATGAAAAAAGTCAAGTCTTTATCACTTTTCAAACGCATAATAGGAGATGTTTGAGTTGATATATATAAATCTAGTTGACAGAGCCATATTATAATTTGTTGGATCAACCCCAAAATCTGTATACAGTAACTCTAGAAACTGCTTCAAACCAATATCCTTTGAAACTCGTAGGCCCCTAATTTGACCTCCAATATACTCAATATCACCGTTTCGTTACGTCTCCTAATAGCCACCATAATGGACAATGATAGAAGTTGTCATCCCTATAAAAACATTAAGGGAAATCATTAATGTTGTTATATTGCAAATAGAAACCAGAAAAAATATAAACAATCTGAAATTGCTGAAATGAAAGCACAAAAAAAAAAGACATATAATGTGGCTACTGCCTTTTGGACAGTGGCTTTCCCATGATCCACAAAGCCACTGGAAAAGCGGCCGTTATGGGTTGCCAATTTCATACAAACCGTGATGTCCACGATTATCCTCATGGTCGTCACGGTAAAGAGGACTCCATACCAGGCGGGCCATGGTAGAGGTGGAGATCATTGTCCACGGTTTTAATAAAACCGTCACGGTAGGTTCTCCCAAAAACCGTGATGCTCCATTCCCACGGTTTAATACTATACCGTCACGATCGAGATTAATTGTCAAACTGTGACTGTCAAGTAATAAACTGTGGAAATAGTGCATCACAGTTTCTGAGAGAACCTACCGTGACGGATTTATTAAAAACTGTGGACAACAATCTCCACCTCCACCACGGCCCGCCTAATTTACTTATTGCTAACCCCAAATCCGCCAACAAAAACCTCCAAGATCAACAACGCAACAATATAACCAATCTTCGGCAACAACCACCAACCGATTTTCGGCAACCAACACCAAATATATAAGAGACAAGAAAAAACAGAGCATTCTCACCGAAGATGAAATGAAGTTTACATTGTGAATGAAAAATGATTATCAATCTGAGATGAAATAAAGAAGACAAAGAGGATTCGAAAGATGAGCAGTGAACCGGGACGTTAGAAGAGGGAAGGTTGTTCCTTCTGGTAATTTGAAATGGTGACGGAAGCACAATACCGTGCGTGGGTTATTGAAAATAGGGGTATTTTTGTCAAAATAGAATGGTTACTGTAGCGGATGGTTATTGGAATGACAGGGTTATGGGTGAAAGGTTATTTTTCAATTTAGACCCCTCTGGGAGGCCATTTGACAAATTTCCCCTGCATTTTTCACATGAAAAACGCCTTTCATGTTGCTGGGTCCCAAATTGTTTTTTATTTTTATTATTTATTTTGAACCTCGAATATTGAAATTCTTGCGGTGGCGAATTGGCCATGGCCGTAGACCCCATACACAGAAGAAATTCTGACGTGCCCATCACTAACAACAATCCCAAAACAGAAAGAATCGAGATGCCATTCATTTCACGGCTACAATTCTCTCTGTAAATCAATCTGTAGTTGTGTGGAAAAACAAACGAAACAGTGAGCGATGTGGGTTTCAAGGCTAAAGAGTCTGAGATTCGCGACAATAGTATCCGGATTCGCCAATATAATGGTGGTGATCGTCGGCGGGGTTCTCATCTTCGTTGCCTTCTCTTCTTGTTATGGCCGCAGACTCTTCCCAATCGGGATTGTTTCCATTGCCGCTGGCTTGAAATTCGCAACTATGGTTAAAACTGGGATTGCCCAAGAAGCCACTGCCAAAACTATTCTTGATTCTACCGCTGACTCTATATTCCACCACGAGAGACGGGTACTTTTTTTTTCATATAATTTTTTTTTTGAAATAAACCAAAATGTCATCGTTATGTTTGTTGGTGTTGAAAGAAAAAAGGGAAAATCCGCAGGTAGGCTTTTGACAAGATGTAACGGTAGAAATTGTTATTTTAATTGTTTGCGACATTCTCTCGAATACTTGGAGTGCACCAAATAAGGTGTAGAAATTGTTATTTTAATTTGATAAAGTCTTGATGAAACCTTTAAGGGTTCACGAATATATTGGTTTAGAGCCTTATCTAATTTCTCTAAATTGTAAATTTTAAAAGATTTAAACAAAACGTTAGGCTGGGATTCTCAATGTTATGCTATTCATATTCAAAGAAAGAGTTCTGACATTTCTATAGATTTTGAAACCTTAGTAGTCATGAAATCTTTAATCTTGACAATGCTAAATCACAATCATGGAAACCTTTTATTGAAAAAAATGAAAAAAAAAAATTGTTTACTGCTATATTACTGTGATACATACCTACATGAATAGTACTGTAATAAGTAGAAGACATAGTAAAATAACTAGGATAAAGTTACCTGTAATGAGATTAAGGCTTCCTAATAGGATAATTCTTCTCTAACCATCTGTGGCATAAATGCTATAACTGTAATAAACGTCAATTTGTTCTTTATTTCTGCTTGAATAGATGAGGTACAAAACATGGCTTTGGTGGACCCGGTTTGCAGTAGTAATTGCATTGTTTCAATTAGTGGGTGCAACTTATCTTATTTTCAACATGGCGAAATATGTTTCTGATGATGGACCTTCAAGTGGTTGTGTTTTGGGTAAGATAGTTTTTTTTTTTTTTTTAATTATTTTTACAATATTTTTGTCCTTCTATTTATTGTTGTGGCTGCTCGGTTGTTATCGTTGCATGGGTATACAAAGAAGCTGTGTTATTTTAGGGTTTTGTAAAGAATAGATCCTCATTTTATAGAAAGAGCACAATTTTAGGATTCACTTATTTCAATCAAAAAGTTCTACTTGAAGAGGCAATAAGATCATTACAAACCATACATCTTATATTCCAACTTGATGACATATGCTCCTCCAATTGAGATAGTAGTACAATTGATGAGAATGAATTGGACAATTTATCTTCAAAAAGCAGAATTGATGATCTTAGATACCCAATTGTGGAAGCTCCAGTCAATTATACCTAAGTAGAACCCAAAAAATTCAATCAAATGTCCAGAACAAACCAGAAATGATTTAAAAATCAAGTATCTATTGGTTTTAGATGAGATCAGAAGACAAGGAAAGTCTTGTTCTGCTTCACTTTTTCATCAACCAATGTTAAGTCAAATGTCTCGCTATAATGATATAGCAAGTGTCGTTTAAGTTCACTAAGTTAAGGGTGCCACACAACTGATGCGTGATTTTTGCTTAGTGTCACACATTCTATGTTCTATTATGCAGCCATCACATAACTGTTTTAGTAACTATCATTTAGCACAACTATCTAGAAAGATCATTAGCCCAAGGTAATTAAGGAATATTGATGAAGGAGGCATAAGTTGGAGCACTCCAAATGGGGCATTGTCGTTTGCTTATATGGACTTTTGCATAGAAATAAGATAATTTTCAAAAAGTGCTATTTTTCTAAAATAACTTTTCAAAGGACTATTTGCGAGATGCTACTTTATATCCGTATTTATGTTTCCTTAAACCCTTGTTATTCTAAGAGTGGTTGGAAATCTCTGCTTAATGTTGAAGTGGGTTCCAATTATTAGTTCACTAGAATTAGAAAATGATTGTTTTGTTCTATAAAACATTTTGTAAGAATTGTTATCAACCTTTTGCTTTTCTCGGGAAAAACTTCTCTCTTTCCTATATGTTTCACTAAGGTAGTGTTGAACCTCTTCTAGAGCTGAGATCTTTTAAATATTTTAAATTTAGAAATTGACTGCCAGCCATCATACAGTGTGCACTGTGACAACCTATTTAATCGATTTTTGCAGTTTGTTTTAAGTCTCAAATACTTTTAATTTTTCCTTTATATATCCTTCTATTCCCGTCCGTGTATGAAACAACCAAATCCACTTGAACTACTACTTTTTTAATGTTTTTACTTAGTGGGTTGCAGATTGTTCCAGTGTTGATTCGCAATTTAATTGATAAGAAAAACTAAGATAAAGATTGGTGGTATAGAAATACACAACTAGTTCTTTAGAAAGAACATAGAATGTTGGACTAAAGAGGGCCAGAAGAATGCGAAGTGACAGATTGAGTGAATTCAGTTACTTGAAGAGATTAAATGCTTTGAATAAGAAAGCTTAGATGATGGGAACATGCATCAAACTTGTTTGACAATGAAGTGGTATTACAAACCTAATTATTGAGTGGGTTCTTGATGTTGTAGCCTTTTATCACTGCATCCCTGAAGGTAAGTCTTCATTTTGTTCGGAGACTTTGGAATTGCTTTGGGAAGATAGATAATTTATGACTCCAATTTTGCCAGAGAAAGGGAGAGAGCTAGTAGGAGATTTAAGAAACATGTATAATTTCATTTCGTAAACCCCAAGAGTTTTTGCGTAATTATTTTGATTCTCAGTTAGAGTTTTTCTGGTTAGCTTATTTTTTACAGTGAAGCAACCATAAATCTATAGGGGTCCATGGAAGAGTGGATGTAATTTGATTGGTGGATTTCGAGGAAGAGAGAGATACATTTGGAGTTAGGCTCTCAGCACCTTGACAGCCAATTATTCTTTTTCATTATAATTGTTGTAAATAGATTGTAGCTCTAGAAGACATCCAATGGCTCACATAACATGTTCGCATTTTAGATAAGCTTTGGACGTTCGGGTAGGAGAAAATACTCTACATATATATACACACACAACTGAAGTGGACTATAATACATAAAATCAGGACTAAATTAGGTACCCTAATTCATTGGATATGATTAGTCAATAGCCTGATCTCTAGTAAAGAATAAATTAGGTTGCTATACAAAGAATATTTACGTAATTTCCTTAAGCACATTAGATTTGGTCAACTTTAACTCTTCCAACAAATAGTTATTGAGATTGATTATGTTGTGCGTAAATCTTGTTGAGGTTCTTATAAGAAAATTAAAAAATGAAAGAAATCCTGCCTAGGCTGGAGTTTGGAATTTGAATAAAGATCTGTTTGACTACTATATATCAGCTCGAATTTGAAAATAAGAAGAAGAATGTTCTGAGGCTGGGTTTACGGTGTGTTTGATTCTAGAAACATACTGTTCTGTCTGATAATCTTTATTTTTGCAATGCAGGTGGGGCTTCGAATGGTAACTGGTGGAAGCATAAACTACTCATTTTATTCGTGATCATGGTTTGTTTTGTACCACTATTGCAGTGTTTTACAGGATCTGAAGTTTTAAAATGGAGGTCCTTTTATGCAAGCCAAGATGATGTGTGGAAAGCTCACTATCATGAAATATTTGATAATGGTATTCGTGAGGTTATGTGCTGTTTCGGGCGTGTTGAATACTTGTAAGTCTGCTTTTTAATTAATATATAATATATTGAGTCATTGACTGGTTGCATCTGACTTCAACTTACGTAATTTGTCCAGAACTGTTTCAGAGGAAGATGAAATTTATTCAGTGGCAAAGTTACTGGGTGATCTTGTTACTTATCGTGCATCAGGCACTGGTCATATGGAACTTTTGGCTGGTTAGTATTTGCCCTTCACGCTCTTTCTGTCATTGAGTTCAGATTATAGTCCTAAGAATTTTGTGAAACAAAAGCAGGGAAATCATCGAGGATAAACTCCAAGCAAACTGATTGGGGGGGTTGGGGGTATTGAGGTGGGCCATTGTGGCTTCTGAAGACTTCTCATATGCTTTTTTAAAGTCCATGGCAACATATATAAACTGTCTGTAAAATAAGTTCTAGACATACTACCCTAGACAACACAGAGAAAAAAAGGAGGGAGGTTGTTTTGAAACAATATCCGCATTGCATATTTCATCAGGTTTATCTTATTACAGTGAGGACCATGTAGCAATAAAAATCTAAAGAAAATAAATGTTGAATTGTTAAATCTTCAGCAAGAAGGCATAGCAAAGTAAGTTTATGGAATTATTTTAAGAGACCTAAAGCTGCTACTATTGTTGTGACTTCCTTTTCTCTCTTCATTTATCGTTGGTCCATAACGCGGATTATTCACCCCAATTTTATCCCACTACTGGCATAGTTGCCTGACAGAATAAAGCATTTCTTTTTTTTTTTAGGTTTAGCTCTATTGCAGAGGCATAGCCATTCTGCAATATCCTATGAAGGGTTTGTTGAGGCACCTAAAGAACGGCTTCAGGGGGCTGCTGCTTTTCATAAATTCGCTGAAGCTGCCTACACGGTATCATAAAATTGACTTTTCTTTTTTCAATAGTAATGTTTTCTAGAGTTTACCATGGTTAATCTTATGTGTAAGTTATATGTGCTGCAGGGCCCATTACTTGATGTTGGAAGAAATCCTATATTATTTCCTTTTGCATGGCTTTATAGGCAAGGGGTTTTGACTCCATGGACTTGTAACAGGTTGTCAATCAACTGGGAATCTTGCTAGAGGGACATGTATAGAAAAGAATATGAAGTTATGCTGCCAACTTATTTATAAATTGGAGAAACCTTGAATTAGTTATTTTGATCTAGTTTGTCTCTCATTTTTTTTTAATGAAATTTATTACATCTAAAATACAACGAATAAGGATCAACTTGCACTTTTGTAAGAGCAGCAACTCTGACATGACTCTGTTGTCAACTTATAATGAGAATCATCTTTTATGCATGTAGCCCCTAGAGTAATTTTATACCCTTGTGCATCATAAAAGCCATTTTCAAGTCAAACTAGATATCATTGTCTGGTTCTTGTAGTGATTGTTCCTTTGTGAAAATGTAAAATTTTGGACAGTGATGATACGGAATTGATATGGTCCATCAGGGGATCAAATTGACTTGAAATTTAGCTTGTATTATTTAAACTATTTGAAGTATTAAATTCAATGGCTTGTCTGAAGAAAGATAAATTGTCCTTATGTCATGAAAAGTTGATTTCACAAAAACATTAAGTACCATTGTGACCTTTGTATCCTACACACACACACATACACACACATGTATGATTTAAACTATTTGAAGTACTGAATTCAATGGCTTGTCTGAAGAAAGATAAATTGTCCTTATGTCATGAAAAGTTGATGTCACAAAAACATTTAAGTACCATTCAGAGAGAGAGCGACACACAAAAAAAAAAAAAAAAAGTAAGAATAATCAAGAGGTTCTTTTCTTATCAGACGGCCTGCCCTTGATGGTGATAACTGTTGGCGAGGTCATGCGGAAGCCTTTCTAAGATACATCAACTTAACCCCAGATGTACTTCGGCGTGGTCGTGTTTGTCAGGTGAGAATTGGTTTACAATAAAAATTGGTGTGACATGGTTTGTTTTCTAAAATTTGTTATAGACTTGAAATTGAATCGAAGTGGGACTGCATGTCTCCAGCGTGAATCTCATTGATAGTTATTACTAGGTTAAAAGAATTAAGCATGCACCATGATTTCTAAGATAGCAGTGCAAATATTGATACTTTATGTTTAGTTTATGGCAAAAGTGTATGAGCTTTTTTATTATATTAATGTGCTAGAATCTACATAAGCATTTTTCTTACTGTTTGATGTTTACAAATGAAGATCTTGGGGTGAACAATCAAATGATATTTCTAAAAACAGGCAGACTCAACATTCAAATCATTGCATTATTTTATTTATTATATAGTGAAGAATCATAAAGAAATGATTCAGTAGTGTTTTTCAAAGGCATGAAAGTATCTTTAACATTTTAAAACTTAAAAAAAAAAAAAAATTGTATTTAAAAAGTTCAATCTTTTTGAGTTTCTCATTGTATACATAAAACATTGTTTTAATTCACATTCAAAAGACTCTTTTGACTGGTAGATAAATTGTTCCAAAAGAGCACCAAATACTATTGTTAAGCCATTACCAAAATATTTCATATTTGAGTTTAATGGTATATCACAAGAAGTAGAAAATTAAATAAATAAGACAAAATGGTTGGATTTATTAATTTGTTATTATTGAAAACCATAACACTAGCTGAGATGTTACCTTTCGTAATATTTAAAACATTATTAAATCTAATAGGACTAGATATTTTGACTTCTGCATTCAAGAACCAAAAATCTCGTAAAATAAACTTGTACAAATAACCAATATAAATAGTTAGGTCAGATCAAAATTCATATTCACCAACAAAGAATTTTAGAAGATTTTGCTTGTCTCAAATCAATCTACAGCTTGAGAAACAGGCAAGGATCTAACTATACTGAATAGCTACACCTCCCAAGGACACATAGATTAAAATAAATGATAAAATTACTTTAGACCATTGAAAAACTATACCAAAACATGCTAAATATCCTTTAGTTATTGGATAATCATAATCCTCATAACGAACTTAACCTTCCGTTATGCTAATTAAAACACCTTTTAAATATGAAAAACCTCTTGGTTAGTTAAAGAGGAATCTTGAAACATATGAGGAAATGTCCATTACTGATTAATACACTTTTGGAAATTAGAATGAATTGCAAGGAAAAAGCCACAATTACTAGTGCAAATTATATTATCAAACCAAGGCCAAAAGGTTAATTCAAAATTCCAAACTGTAGAACATTTATGACAAACCAATACATGCTCTTATTTTCAGCAGTTCTAAGTCATCCAAACGTAAGTCAGTAAGTTTGAACCGATAGGTTAGACTCCTTTATATAGGTTCTCAAATCGACTTCTTAGTTGTATATGAGACTAATAACTTATATAGGTATTCCTGGTCTTCCCTTATTCTTTCCCAATCTATAATAGAAATCCTCTTCCTTTCCTAGGAGAACTTTTCTATCTAAAGTAGGATGCTTTTATTTTTTGCCTAGTTGAAGTATGATTCTTCTATTTACAATAAGACTTTTTTTCCTTTTAGGATTTACACAAATCTTTTGTTTTAGCCAATATTTTAACCGTTTTCTATCAACTGGTGGTGGTTAAGGTGGTCTGATTATGTTTCTATAAAAGTTGCTAATGATGTTTGGTGGATTAGTCATAGAGGTGGTTAGGCGATGGTTTTGGTGTTTGATAATAAATGAACAGTGGCATTGTGGAATGGACAGATTGGTAACAAAAGTGTGGTCAAATGGTTCATTGAGCAATTGATTAAGATTGCGTATTGTCGCATATTGCAGTGTGTGAATTGTGAGAGTTAGTTCGAGCTGAGTTGCACATTAGGCTTTGAAAACTTTATTTTGTCTATTTGATTTTTTCACAGGTTTGGCTTTTTTGTTTAACTTTGTTTTGGTATTTGGTTTGTTCACAGGTTTGGCTTTTTTGTTTGAACTAATGTTTTATAACATGTTTTTAATGAGTTTTCTACTTATCTTTCTTGAGTAAGTGTACGGACTGCAGGCGGAGTGCAGGGACCCTCTAGTTTACTTGTGCTGTTAAAGTTGTGAAGTTGGTTGTCTCTATGATGTGCATGATTGTGGTTTCTTGTGAGAATTGTTCTTTTCTAAGCTTGCGAGTAATGGAAATTTGGTTCAATCTTGTTAATAAGTCATCTGTCATACTATGGCATGGCATTTCACAAGGGAAAGCATATGACATATTCATTAGTTGGTCTTATGAATTATTAGGATGAAAAAAGAAATTGCACATATTAGGTCTGCTTTTGTCCTATTTGGTTTTAAGGGTGATGCGTACATGGTCATAAAAACATTACCAAGCTTTTGGAGAATGTTATATAAGAGTCGGAGAATGTAGCATAGAATACAGTATTACCTTGTTTGCTCTTAGCATATCAGACACATGGCGGGGCTTTCGGAGGAGTTGACTGTTCTGTACTGAGTATAAATTGTGATTTTGAGGAACTTATTTCATGATTGACCAGTACTTTTATTTTTTTATTTTTCTTGGTTCCTTTGAGTCTTTTCTTTGTTCTGCTTTTATTTTCTTTTCTCTGCTGCTTCTATTGTATGCCTCTTGCAAAATTGCACCTTCTCTATTTGGCTCTTCTTAATGGGTTATTTACTTGCCTAAATATTAGAAAAGAAAAACAGAAATAATAGTGAAAGGGTTCAGATAGTAGTGTTTCAATTGTTTTGCAGATAAAAAGGATTGATGACTAATTATAGAACTAGCCTGGTGGCATAATATTGCTAAAACCCAAAGGAGGTCAGTGGAAAATGCCAAATAAATTATAATGATGATAAGTGAAAAAGTTTCTTTCGGTTGATTTAACTTTACCATTGGTAAATATTTGCATTTGGGCTATGGGAATGAATTCTATACACTTGAAAGGGCAGAACACTACAATGAGAAATTATCTAAGTTTTTGTAGGAGTTTTCTTGTTCAATTCAGCTGATCTAAGGCTCACAGGGCATATACTTATCCAATATGTTGGAAATTGTACTTGTTCGTTCATGAGAAATCTTACATGTCTTCATCATAGAGGAGCCCTCTACCAGATGAACCTAACTGATTTTTTCTTTTATTTATTTGATTTAACTTACTGTGTGATCTGGAATTGTCATCTTGATTTGAACTTTATGAATACTATATTTATGAATTTTACTATATTGTCAATTTGGGCAATTGTTCTCACAAATTTTTCTTTTATGGAACACTTTCAGTACCTGTTTGTTAAGTCATCTGTGCTCTATTTGTTTTCGGAAATATAAAATTTCTGTATATCGTAACTGTTTAAACATATAATGAATATTTAGATGATCATAATCTCTCAATTTAGGATATATGAGCTTGTGATCTTAAAATATTATTGATATGATTTTGGGTGATCTTTAGTATTCCGTGTGAGTGATTTACTTTCTTATTCTATTTCATATCTTGGACTATAAATATGTAATAGTTTAGTAATCAATAACATGTAATATTTGGTTTTCTTTCTCTTTCAACATAGTATCATAGCAGATTAGAAATCCTAGAAAATTTTGCAAAATGAAGAAGAAAAAAAAGTAAGCAATTTCTTTTCTCTAAGTCTTTAATTTTTTTATCTTTTAAAAAAATTAGTCTCTCTTTTCTTTTCTATTAAGTTCTAATTTTTATAAAAAATAAATTAAAAAGTGTCTCTCGGTTGCTTTCATTTAAGTCTCTAATGTTTCTCTCTCAACCTCTTTCTCTCTACATTTTCAGTGAAACTTTGTTTCTTGCATTCAGGGGATATCTGAAATTTTTGAAAACTTTTGGGTTTCTCTGAAAATTAACAAACCTTCAGATAACTGGAGAGTGTTCACCCTAATTTAGCCAAATCTCTTAATAGATCCAAAAATTCACTTGTATCCCAAACCTAGCCTTGTCAATGTTGAATGACCTTGTTAACTCTGGCCAGCGGTAAAAGTCACTGCTACCCCTATAGTCTCGCCGAGAATCGTGCTAGGAAATATCTCCTATCTCCAGAAATCGTCAGGTATCTCATATTTTTGGATTTGTTATCTTGCTTGGTTGTCTTCTATATAGAAGTTTGAGTGAGATGGCAACCTCTTCATTAATTAATCCTCTTGAAGCACCATAACTGCTGTGAAGTTGAATCACTCAAAGCTTATGTTGTGGTATAAAAAGAGTCATCGAATATCTATTGTTATCTTTGTTCCAAATTGGCCATTGAGAATATGTATGCTCCAACTTGAGAGGGAGTGTTAAAACATATAAGGAATATTTAGATTATTATAATCTCTCCATTTAGGATATATGTGTGGAAAAGTGAGTTTAGGAAATTTAGGATTCTTGTTACAAATAGGACATATAGTTTTTTCTTTCCTATTTTTGTTTTCCTTCCTAATTTGGTTTTCCTTTTCCTTTTCTGATTGTTGTATTTAGCCTATTTAAAGGCTGATCTCTTCTTGTAGAA
>JANLJB010002605.1:1546-12478 GCA_026212285.1 Bursera cuneata
TCATACTAGTGCAGACCACATGTAATTCTGTCAGATGCTTGTAAGGATCTTCACCTGCAAGACCATGGAAACTAGGTAATTGGTGAATCAAACCAGATTTAAGCTCAAAAGTAGTAGTTGCATCTATGGAAGGGAAATTGATGCAAAGTAGGTGCTGATTTGAATCAGGAGCTGCTAGCTCCTTCAATGTCTTTTCTGCATTCACTAAGGCTACCATCTCTTCTCTCTCAAACTCTACTTCATTGGATTCTGAAGAGGATGAAATTTCTGTGTCCGACTGCGAAGGTTCTAAAGGAATGGGTCCCTTTGATCTTAGATTGTACGGTGTGTTTGCGAAGGATTTGGGAATTCAATTAGATCCTGCAATGCAAAGGAAATAAAAACAAAAACAAAAGTTAAAATTGAAACTAAAATTCAAAAGAGAAATACTTGAAATAAATCTAAAATCTATAATCATAAAGTGTTGTCAGTCCCCGGCAACGGCGTCAAAATTTGGCGTGATCGAAACGATCACCCAAAATAAACCTTACTTATCCCCAAATGTATCGAGTAATAGAATGGAGGTAAGGGTCAAATCCGCAGGGACTGGGTTATGATTATTAGATTACTTTTAAATCATAGTTTCTAAAGTGCAAAGGGGAATTAAAACTAAATGAAGTTAACTAAATTTCGGAAGCAAATAAAGCTGAGAAAGCAAACAGTAAGACAAGCGTGATTGAAAGAACACTTTATTTCGCTAGACTCATTAACTCAATTGATCTTATTATTCTTAGTTGATTTATGTGACTTACACGAACATCAGCCTGGTATACTCCATATCTGTTGGAATACACCGACCTATCCTTCCTAATTAATTAAAAGAATCCTTATTAATTAACCCTATTTANTTGAACAACCTAGAAGAAAGTTTACTAAGTTTAATCCAATAAACGCAAAGAGCGTAGAAGGTATAACTGAGCCAGGCAAGATCCTCCAAGCGTGAACCTTTAACCTGAGACTGTGAATTACATGTAGCTAGCACTACAATTTGTTACCAATGCCTAGAATTTCCAACATTTACCTATTAGGTTTCTAGACTAACCATAAACTATCTAATCTGACCTCTTAGTTGCGCACCTAATTAATCAAATCAGTAGTTCTAAAATTCAATCAGTAATTCACATTCATCCCTTAAATCTATCACAGAATCAATAAGAATGCAAAATCAACTTTATTAAATCATTGTCTAAGTACATAAAGTTTCTTTCAATCACATATGAAATTAGTTACACATAGCAGAAATAGACAAAACAAGACAAAAGAATACACTCATGAAGAACTCCATCAAACTTTGGGCAGAAGGTCTCCAAGGTTGCTCTCTTCTCTGGAATGAATGCTCTGACTATTGACTCTTTCTCTCTCCACAAATTGTCTGACGGCTGAAAAATCTCAAGTCCCCTTTTTATATGAAACCCTAAAATCACTTAAAANGAGGGATAAAATCGTCATTTGCCCTAAAATTAATTAAGTTCGCTGGTATGAAATCAGGGTAGCGCCGCGGCGCTCACGAACCTAGTGCCGAGGCGCTGAACTCTCTAGAAAAATAGGTGAAACATCGCTGCTCAAGCGCCACAGCGTTCGCTGTCCACCGCCGCAGTGGTAAGCTCTCTAGAATTCGCCTTGAATTGAAGTCGCACGAGCGTCTCAGCGCTCTTCTACACCGCCTCGGCGGTCGATGATCCTTTAAGTGCCGCAACGGTCGCTGTACAATGCCGCAGCGCTCAGCCGCTGACTTGCCATGAGCTCTTTTCTTCTGTTTTTTACTTTGTTTATGCAATCTCTGGGAATTCTCTTCTTTTCTGCAATATCAACTTAAATCCCATTAAAAAGCCTCAAGAACATGCAAATTATCAAGCAAAGAGGTATAAAAATACATCATAAAATAAACCTATCAATAACCTACTAGATAGAGTTTTAGTTCAAGTTTCAACCATACCTCCACTGCAGACCCTGCCTCAGACACCTCCCTCAGTACTTTATCACTTAAATCTCATATAAATCTCCTGTCTCTTCCTCTTTTACTGATTTATTGCAAGCTACAGTATCACCTTTAGTTCAGACAAAAAATGATCATACATCCAGTTTAGGTTACCAGTCATTCACTATCAATAATCAGATAGTTAAAAGGAGGATTACACAAGATTATGGAGACGTAAAATTTGCTCTCTTCCTTTCTCTCTCTAGAATAGTCTCTCTCTCTTTTCTCTCTTTTTCTTCTCTTGTATTTTCTGTGTATCTTTACAAGAAAAATAACATGCCCTTTATATAGGTGGACAATTAGGTCACGCTCGCACCCCAACGCCTAAAGAAGTGTATCCCAGTGCAATACGGTGCCTCGGTACAAAACAAGTTGGCTCCTCGGTGCCAACTCTATGGAATATCAGTGTCATTGCGTGGAACCATACCGCGTTTCAGTGCAAACTCTCTGGAATTTTTGCGTCTCGGCATGGATCAACTTCGCGGCCTAGCACAGACTGTCTGTCGATTCGTCATCCCTGTATGAACTTATTTCACGCCCCAATATGGAATCTCTGTATGCCAATTCTCTACCATACCGCACCATAGCACCAGCACAAGAGTACTAAGTTGATTTACACCCGCAAGTTTCTTCTTAACAAGAGCTTTAAATGGAAAGCTGAGGGCTTATGCATTGGTCTTAATTAAAAGGGTAAATTCATGTGTTATCTATCTTCAATAAAGTTAATATATTGGTGAAATTAGTTCAGAATTTGAATAAATGGTGGAGTCGAATGAATCCCAAAATTTAATCAAATACCGGTATTATAATAAAATAAGTAAATTACTAAACAACCCATAAGTTAAATTAATATTGAGATTAAGACAAAAAAGAAATGGATAGTTTTATTAAAATACAATTATTTTTTACCTACGTATCTACTAAATCTCTTTTGTCTGATCTCTCCACGTATCTATTATCATTCCTATTAGACCTTTACTTTTTTAAGTTATCAATTAACAAATCTATTGATTTGTAGACCACATTTTTATATAACAATTCATGATTTTCAACTTCTAAAATGTGTTTTTATCATATATCAAATATGTTTTCCTGGCTACTCTTTCTTTTACTTTCTTGGTAACCAAACAAACACAAAAAAATATCTACTTCTAAATAAATTTTCTAGTTGATGCAAGAATAAATATTGCGCAGTGGTAGAGATTTTTGCTGAAATTGATTTTCTCAATTTGGAAAACTGGAGAAAACAAGTTCATCAATTTGCTATTTCAGAGTGATTTTCTTGAAGGGTGAGATAATCATTTATGCCGTAAGTCACTCTTAATTAATAGGTTTAGAAAAGAGAGAGAAGCTATAAATTGTTAATCAAGAACAGCAGACTTTTGTAAACATGTTATAAAAGAGAGAGAAGCTATAAATTATAAATGTCATGCAACAAAAGCATGCCAAATAGATATATAATCTTAGATGTCCAAATAATTAAACTCAAAAAAAATTTATCCTAACATTGAATTATGATCAAGATCATCCCTTTATTAGTTAACTATTTGCCACCGTTGATGAAACTCAATTATATTTATGTTGGATTAAAATAACTAATAATGGTTAGGTAGTTTCGAACCCATTTTAGATTAACGTTTTTAAGTTATACAAGCGATTCGTAATTTGTAACTTAATTTGGAACTTTTAATAACCCATTATTCAAATGTTAAAGAAGAGTTTTTTTATTATTGTATGTGCATAAAATATCTAAAATTTTAATATATTTTGCGATTTTGTAAACTAAAGATGAAATTATAATGGAGTAATCTCAGGCAAATAATGGAGGAGGAGAAGTGGTTTACGCGGTAAAAGCGGTGGCAGAAATAGCAAACCAGTAAAACAAAAATGAAAACGGGCAATGGTAGGTAGAGGTATTTGCGAAAAATGAGTGGCTGGGAAGCAGTTTATGGATGTATAAAAGAGTCCTGGTGCTACCCATTCCAAGCGGTAGAAGAAGGCAAAGCATCTTCTTCCGTCTGGGACAGATAGATAGAGAAGAGAAGTTGGTCGTTTAGGAAAGGGTTAATAAAAGAAAAAATAAATAAATAATGTCCAGACTGATGTTGTTGATGTTGCTCTGCCTCTCGGCAGGAGCTTTGATGGTCCGGGGTGAAGATCCTACCTTCTTCCACGTATGGAACGTCACCTACGGTACCCTTTCTCCTTTGGGGGTAGAGCAGCAAGTCATTCTAATCAACGGTCAATTTCCCGGACCCACAATCAACAGCACTACCAACAACAACATAAACATCAACATCTTTAATAACCTTGATGAACCACTCCTTTTTACTTGGAGGGGCGTCCAGCACAGAAAGAATTCCTGGGTAGATGGTGTTCCCGGCACCAACTGTCCCATCCCTCCTGGCACCAATCACACATTTACTTTCCAGGTCAAGGACCAAATTGGTAGCTACATTTACTTCCCCTCGACAGCATTTCTTAAGGCAGCTGGTGGCTACGGTGGCCTCACTATTCACACCCGTTCTGTCGTCCCTGTTCCTTACGACAGATTTCCTGAGGGTGACTACACAGTCCTTATCGGTGATTGGTTCACCAAGAGCCACAGGGAACTTTCAAAGCAGTTGGATAGTGGTCGCTCCCTTGGCAGGGCAGCTGGTGTTCTCATTAATGGGAAATCAGGCAAGCCCGATGACAAGAGTGAACCTCTTTTTACCATGAAGGCTGGCAAGGTTTACAAGTACAGGATCTGCAACGTCGGGATCAAGACCTCCCTCAACTTCAGGATCCAAGGTCACACAATGAAGCTGGTTGAGATGGAGGGCTCACACACCGTTCAGAACGTTTATGAATCCCTTGACGTTCATGTTGGGCAGTGCTTTGGAGTCCTTGTGACTGCCAACCAGCCTCCCAAAGACTACTATATTGTTGCTTCTACTAGATTCACCCGGAATCTGATCACCTCCACAGCCATCATCCGCTACGCCGATAGCAAGGAGCCAGCTTCACCTGAGCTCCCTGAGGCTCCTGTTGGTTGGGCCTGGTCTTTGAATCAGTTCCGTTCCTTCCGCTGGAACCTAACTGCCAGCGCAGCCAGACCAAACCCACAGGGTTCCTTCCACTATGGTGCCATCAACGCTACCAGGACAATCAGGCTCGTTAGTACATCTGGCAGGGTCGATGGTAAGCTTCGTTATGCCATCAACGGTGTCTCGCACATTGACCCACCCACCCCACTCAAGCTTGCAGAGTACTACGGAGTTGCTGATAAGGTTTTCAAGTATGACTCAATCAATGACGAGCCACCAGCTAATTTGAAAGATATTTCCATCCAGCCCAATGTTGTCAACGTGACCTTTCGCTCCTATGTGGAAATCATTTTGGAAAACAAGGAGAAGAGCATCCAGACATGGAACTTGAATGGACACGCCTTCTTTCCCATGGGGTAAGTGGTCTCACTTAATTGTGTCGTGTCAGTCATTAATTCTGTGCTTTCAATTACTGACAATTTGCTACATAAAACATACAGCGTTGAACCTGGAATCTGGCATCCTTCCAAGAGGGAGAACTACAATTTCCTTGACGCTGTCAGCAGGCACACAATTCAGGTCTACCCTAAATCCTGGGCAGCCATCTTCTTGACTTTCGACAATTGTGGAATGTGGAATCTCAGGTCTGAGAACTGGGAGAAGGGCTACTTGGGACAGCAGCTTTATTTCAGCAGTCTTTCCCCTGCGCGCTCCTTGAAGGACGAGTACTCGCTTCCTGAAACTGCTCTGCTCTGTGGCATCGTCAAGGACATGCCAAAGCCCCCACCCTACACCGTATAAAGCGCCAATGTAATGTCACTCGACAACTTCTAAGTATACAAATGGTGGGTGGCTGCAGAAGGAGCATATTTGTATGAACTCTTTCCGGAATTGCAATAAATTTTTTCCGTCATATTTTTATTCTGCCTCAACTATCCTTACAGTCTTATGTAATTTGATCCATTTTTTTAATTAATTAATACATTTACTTTGCAAAGCTGTATTATCCAATTTGTTGATATTGACTTTGCGAAGCTGTATCCGAAAGCCAGGCCTATGTCTTCTAGGAAATATATAGATCACTGACAGTTCTAAATTATTAAAAAGAAAAGATGTGAATAACATTCTCTGCTGAGAAGAAATTAAAGCCAAAGCTGATTACAAATATCTTTACTGATAACACAAGGAATAGGATTGAGTTCTAAATTCCAACCGAGTGCAAGCCAAATAAATTATTCGTGTTTCTTGGCATGTGAATGGCAATTTATTCTCGTAGGACTAAGAGGAAAGAAACATAACAAACAGCGGGCAATATAGTGAAGTGAACGGAGTGGACGAAGACCAAGCAAAGAATTTCCCCCTTAAGGAACTAAGGGGGTAACGGACCTATAAAATAGAAAACTGTTTATATAAAACAAACAGTTTATAAGGCTATTCTCTTTTATGCAAAAATGACCTAATTTCTCGTATTTATTTTAATTAATTAATTTTATTTATTAATTTTATTATTCTCAAATAAGACCAAAGGGGTAAAATTGTCTCTACGCTGGAACAACAGATTTCCCTAACCACTGCGGAAAATTGGGAGTCAGTATGTTACTATCTGAAAAGTTGGAGGCCAAGGGTCGTGTCACCAAAACCGAGGGGTGTTTGTAACAATGACAGCATTTTGTTACTTCACTAAAAGACACGATACTTCACTCCCCTCTTTTTCCTTTCTTATTCCAACTTTTGCGTTTTAGAATAATAATATTCGAAGCTTAAACATTCGAATGTTTTAAAAGGCTTATATCACTTGCTTGCTTGGGGATTTGCAAGGGGTAAGGTTCCCCAAATGAAAGTGTTGCTATTTGTTTGTTCAAGCATCGGATTTCATTAGACTGAGGTCTTCGCTTCCTCATGGAATGTCCAAAGCCACATTGCCAAAGAGAAAATGTATTTTATGAATGTAGGGACGATTTTTGTCAAGTTTAGATTAGTGTGCTGTGATATCCCACTATTGTACGGGAAGAAGAAGCTCTTCTCTTGATGCTTATATCATAAGAAGTGAAATTGCGTAATATAGGAAAGCCTTTTGGGCCTAAAAGCGCAGTAATTTGCGAAAGTCTTGGAGGATCCAAGGAGGAGAATCTCTTGATGGTCATATGGGTTCAGATATAAAAGAATTGCTTTGTATTGTATTAGAAAAAATTACATTAATCCCTAATTAAATTTTAAGAAAATACTTAACTTCAAATTTTTGTTAAACTAACACTTATTTCTCAAAAATTAACATTTATCCTCTAGATTTTTTAGGAATAAATGTTAATTTTTATAAAAACAGTCATAATTTTTTATGGATAAATGTTAATTTTTCTTTGTTTCTATGTATACATCTATCTTTACTCCAAATTCTTACTAAGGCAACTTTGACATCCATATTTCTTTGTTTCTATATGTCCTTCTATCTTTACTCCAAATTCTTCCGAAGGCAATGCTAAGTCGAGATTATCAAAATCGATTTTGAAGAAATTTTCTTTTTTGACTGTGCATGGTTTGGAGGAATTGAAACATTAAAAAGAGTGAAAATCGGGCTCGATATATCATGGATAGATGAATGAATGTTGATAATTGGTCAGAGGTCTTTTAGAGGAAAAAAAGTATCATTATTATTTATTTATATAATATGAGATTAAAAGATAATTTTGTTGAAAAGAATTTGTGATTGATATGTGCGTTGAGATTAGTCAATTGCAACGGGCATTCAAATACATGTTGCCATAATTTTTCTAATTGCATTCAAAACAATTAAGGCATTATATTTTAGGGTGTACTTTTTTCCATACCAACCATACATACAATTAAATTTATAAACCTAAGGTACTGAAATATCATTATTAGATAAATATAATAATAAATAAAAAAATAGTAATAAATAATATTGGATAAAAAGATAACTTTTAACCAAGAATGCTAACTCGTTAGTTGTAGCAGAATAATTCCATGCACTTTCGCATGTTAACACCGTATGGTAAACTTGTCTGAGTTCTAACCAATAAACACCACAAAAATATATAATTAATTAATTTATTATATAAATATTTAATTTTATTTTATTAGTACTTAGTATTTATTTAATATTTATTTATGGTGACTTAAATAAAAAAATTGGATTTACCATATTATAATTCTTTTTCATTTATCTAATAAAATATTGTACAAAACATAATATAGTATTATATTTTATCAATTCTCATCCAATCCAATCCAGTCTCAAAAAAATTAATAAATACAGTAAAACATACCCTAAAGATTTAGTAGTTAACGGAAGAGGTTTTAATTATAATGTTGGGAAGCTTTGATTTTGGATAAAAGGCTGCTAATTAATTGGAAAAATAAAATAAGTTAACTCTTAACTGTTCAATTTTACAACCATTAACACACACCAATTGACACTATCAGAAATAGACCCAGATAAACCATGAGGATGAAACTTGGAGAGATAACGTGCCCAACAAGTCATGAAGAAATAAGGCAGAAAGTCATCCTCATGGTTGCTCTCGATCTAGTGGACTTTGTGTGAGTAATAAGATCGATTCTAGTACAACTCATTCTAGCGACAGAGACAGTCAGTTTGAATTGATAAACACTCATGGAAGACTAAAACCCAGAATCAAGGCAGAAGATCTGCAAGGCTGAAGATTACTCGTTGTTGACAAATCCAAATGCAAATCTAGACGAATCTCAGCCAACCCATTAACAGTTTTTTCTCCTTCAACTACTGTTTGTACGCCTATGTATCTGTACACTATGTGTTTGGTAGTTTAAATAGACTCCTGGTGCTTGTGTAATCTAAAAGTGATCAGTGTCATATTCATTTCACTTTTTCTTCTTCGTATCAGAGCAAGTGAGCATCAAGAGTCTTTCCTTTCTTCCTCTAAAAATGGCCTCACTTTCTCTTACTGCTGGTAATGTTATCACCATGAAACTGAAGTAGGATATTTATCCATTGTGGCCTGAGCAAGCATTGGCTCTCGCTGAAAGTCAGGACATGCTTGGTTATATCGGATTTCATCCAGGATCAAGAATTAAGAAAAAAATGACATGAGTAAAGTAAGAAACTATCGCGACCCGGAACCTCTTATATAGGGATCCCGAGAGCCACTCAGTAAAAAGTAAAAATAAAAATTAATAAAAACATTTTAAATAAAACATTTACACTTAAAAGTCGGGTTACAAAATTTTTCCAATAAAACAATACATAAAAGACTCACTCTGTCTAGACACGATCCCCAAGACTGTCCAAGATCCTTTATGTGAGTTCCGGATCACTATCGTCTAACTCCTGACCTCGGGTACCTATGGAGGAAGGGATGAGTAACACAACCCAGTAGGAATTTCTAACACTATACAATTCTACTATATTTTACATACAACGCATGCATAACCCAAACACACCCAATACACACAAGCCATCTCTCTTTCTCTCTCTCTTTCTCACGTACTCTTGATTTTTGTCATAGCCATTAACCTCCCCTGTACACACATTTACGTCACTATTAAAAGTTCCTCTCTTCATCAAACTAATAGCGACCCATGCGACACGTACGTATATCTCCTTCGTGTACAGTCCAATTGTTAATCCAAAACTGTCCTTATATCCCGTATCTCAATAACCTCATCTAAGGATCCTTCCGTGTCTCATCACACACTATCTACTAGTTACCCTAGTATGTTCCCTAGATCCTAGTTCATCTTGAGCCCATCTAGACTCTGGCACTAAAACTATATTATATATGTTTACCCTTGGATCCTACGATCACCGAGGGCCCATCCAAGACCGAACACCTTAAACCATAACACATGACTCCCCCTTAGATCCCGGATCAACTCGGGCCCATCTAAGGTCCAACACTCAAAACCACATCACAGGTGTTTCCCTTTAGGTCCTGGATCATCACAGGCCTACCTAAGGCCAAACACCAAAACCATATCCTATGACTCTCCCCTTAGATCCGGATCAACTCGGTCCATCTAAAGTCCAACACTATAACCATATCATAAACAATCTCCACAAATCTATCCAAAGATTCAGTGGAACTCTGCACACTAGGCACGACTATCCCTATCGTACTGGGATCCTGCACATATTGCATGATCATCCCGATCACATTGGGATCCTGCACACACGGCATGGCAATCCCGTTCACATTGGGATCCTGCACACACGGCATGGCAATCCTGTTCACATTAGGATCCTACAAATACGGCATGACAATCCCTAACCCAATCCAATACCTCTCACTCGGATTTCTCGTACACTCGACTAGGCCAATCCGAGGTCCATTCGTACAATCCATACACTCGTCAAACCTCACATGTATGTCCATCATCGTACACTCGTATTTTCGTTCACTCATTACTACTAGCTCGTACGGCCGCACTTACATACTGTTCACTCATGCCTCATCCATCTCTTTATGTATGTGCCCTCATGTAGTTCACGTGTCCCATTTTCCTATTACTCATATACATATTCACAAACACTTCCAATGTCTCAACCATCCCCAACTCATGAGTACAGTAATACCCGGGTCCTATCCATCTCATCCCACACGTACACCTGGCGTGACCAAATTGATCACCCAAAAGTAAATTCCTTACTTATCCCCTAAATGTGTCTAGTGATATAGTGAAAGCAAGGGTCGAATCCTCAGGGACTGGGTTATGATTATTAGATTACCTCTAAATCCTAGTTTCTAAAATGCGAATTGGGGATTAAAACTAATTGAATTTAACTAAATTACGAAAGCAATTAAAAGTGAATTGAAGAACAGAGAAACAAGCGTGATTGAAAGAATACTTTATTTCGCTAGACTCATTAACTTGATTGATCCTATTATTCTT
>JANLJB010002606.1:0-29372 GCA_026212285.1 Bursera cuneata
ATATAACTTTATTTTCTTATTTATTTTTAATTAATTACTAATCCATCAAATTAGCAATTATTTTAATATATTTATAAATTCCACTTATCAAATATATCATATTAAGCATTTATTATTCATTTAAAACTTTAGTAATTTTAATATATTTACCAAAATTATAAAACCAAGTATCATTTACTTTTAACGATATTTAAAAGATTAAATTTATCAAACACAATATTTAAAGATGGTACTGAAGAAAGAGAACCAAATTCAAGAAGTGCCGAGAGAAACATTATTTGAGATTTGTTGCTACCATCAGTGACAATAGCATTTGACGTTACAAACCTCACCATTTACCCAAATCAACAAGGATTTACCAAAATGAAGAATAAGATTCCTGTAGGATATCTTGATTAGCTATTGCCCGGAACCACGCATGCAACTTGATTCCGTAGGGTTGATGCCTCCAGTTTTTAAGCCTCAACTGGAAATGAAGAGTCGAGACAGGTGCTGAAGGCTGGTGCCTCAATAGAGTCCATTTCAAGCAAATACCATCAGCACCACGAATGAGCAAACTCCTCCATTGACATTATGAGATGGCAACTTAAAACTGCACCTTGACAATCCAAATCATCCAGAGGAAAACCAATTACTCAAATACAATCTAAGGCCATGGAGAAGATATTTTGAAATCTCATGTACACCGAAAGACCAGTTACGCATTTATTCATTTGACAACCTCAGGCCGAATCCCTGAGGGTTATCCAAACCATAGATCAAAAGATACAGTATAGAAGTCATTTCCTTCAGAATCCATTAGCATTGCTGATAAAGCTTTTGTAATAGAGATAACTATGCCATATTTAGAAGGTCAACCAGTGCCAGATTTGGTTCTTTAGAATGAGTCCGCATTGTTGTACCTTACCTACTCTCATCGTTAAAGCTGTTGGCACTTTATGTGAACTTGAATATCCCATCTGTCTTCATAAAGCTTTAGCCCACTCTTCTGCAAACTCAAACGAGCCTCTCGAATGTGGGAGCCCAAAGCCTATCAAAACATTAGGAAGTTCTGTTAAAGAGGGTAATCACTTGGAATATGATGTTAGTGAGGTTCTGAAAAAAATTATCAAGCATCTGCTCAAAGGTTTGGTGAAAAGCAAGATAAAGCCAGAGACACCAGTGAAGTTACAAGTTCAGTGTTGCTAAGACATTATGTTTACCATCAATGTCTCTTGAGCTGCAATGGTGAACGGTTGAACACATACTTATGCAAATGTCATCTTGGAAGATGTCACATAGATGGACTTTTGTCATTGGTGCTTGATCATAGAAAGCCAGTAGAAGCCGCCATCAGTAGCTTACTGCAGAGATAATATTGCTTGGTCATAGAAAGCCAGCAGAAGCCACAGCAAGTTGCTTACAGCAGAAATATTACAAAAAAAAATAGCACATAAAGAATTGAACAAAAGACTTGATGCCACTGGCACTGGCTTTCTCGCATAATCAGCAACTGGAAGTAATTGACAGAGTTATAATTACCATCCAATAAAGGCAAAGTTATCTAAATAAACAATTTGTCAGGAATTTTAATTATTTCTATGATGTGTGCACAGCAGAATAGCACCTTACTCATAAAGGTGGTCCACACAGCATCCTGTTCAGCTACTAAGATTTGCTTTTACCCTGAAATGCTCAATTGCCTTCATTTGTTGATTCACATAAATTAGAAACTTGAACATCAAATCTAACCATCCAGCATGAGAATCACCAAGCTGCCATAAAAATACTACATATTTAGTCCCAGAGATATACAGCATCAACAATTAGAAACATATAATAAAATTCTAAATACAATAATTTGTCACAAGAGTTGAGCCCCATTTATGAATTTGCTCTATTTCATTCTCACACATTTATATTATAATTGCATCAGGTGTTTATAGCTCACTTCTTATAATTTGATTAGAAACGGAAACAATTTAAATTACCTCTCACCTAAATAGAAATTTACAAGATCTGAACCACGCCAAACATAATGCAATTTTCTATGCTCACTGTCACTAAGAGTCACTGGAGTAGTCCACACTTGAATCTTACCCAGTAACAGAGCTTGCATCATGAAACCAAAAGGAACTTTTGAAACGTCTCAAAAAGTATTCAGTGATGCCCTTCTAGGTAGACCAGCAACAAAAATAATGCCTGCATCAGTATTATGACAGGTACTTATCCTGCTGAATTAGGACCACTCTCTGCTTCCATATAAATTTTCCAATGAAGTCTCAAAAAGTTACTGATGAACAAGCATCTACCTCTTTCAAGTTTGTACATTAGGAGCCACATCATTGCCAAAGTGCATAAACAGACCCCTTTTCAGCATATCATTTTGAAATTTATCTGCTTCATCTCTATATCCAAGCTCAAGATACTTCTTTAATAGACAAATGCAGAGTATCTCATCAGGAAAGATACCCATGTCAATCATCTCATCAAGAAACATTCTTGCTTGCTGCATTAGACCGCACTGGGCAAGTCCCCAAATTAAGGAAGTGTAGGCAAGCAGATCAAGTTCCATACCCACTTCAGCCATTCTGTTTCGCAAATTCAAAGCTTCCTGAATATTTCCATGCTTTAAATTTCCATCTATGAGAGCGGTGTAAGCAACTTTATCGGGAATCATATCTTTTTCCAGCATTTCATCAAACAGCTTTTTCCCTGCTTCAATGCAATTACTTTTACAAAGACCATCAATCATGGCTGTATAAACTGCAATATTTGGTTGCAAACCGAGCTGTGGCATCTTATTGAAATAATGAATTGCTTCTTGGACTAATCCACTTTTGCACAAACCATCAAGTAATACACAAAACGTCACAACTGTAACTTCAATACCCAAGTCACACATTTCATGTAGCAAACTGAGGGCCTCTGAGGGTTTTCCAACCTTAAAATAAGCATCTAGAAGTGTTGTGTATATGACAGGATTTGCACTTAGACCATTCTCCTTCATCTCCCTCATTAAAAGCTTAGACTCTTCAAGTTTACTTTGGCTGCACAGGCCCCCAATTATAGTTCCATACAGCAACAAATCAGCTTTGATGTTTTTTTCCTTCAATTCTTTGAAAAGATCCATGGCAGTCTCGAACTTCTTAACCTTAATATAACCTTGTATAAGGACAGTATAAACTTTCTGGTTAGGAGTTACTCCAGCTTTAAGTGCTGCTCTAAATACTTCTTCTGCTTCGTTCATTCTCCCTCCTTCACAAAGACCATCAAGTATACTCGTATAGGTAACTATATTCAACTTAATGCCTGCCTGAAACATCTCATTAGCCAGCTTCAAAGCTTCATTCAGATTACCTACTTTGCAATTTGCATCAATCAAAGAAGTATATGTATATACATTAGGTAAAAGACCTATACGTCTCATGTCAATAAAAAATTTGATTGCCTGCTGCATCATCCCTTCCCGGCATAAAGCATCAATCAATGTGCTATAAGTTACAACATTTGGTGTTAACCCATTATTCCTCATCTCACGGAAAAACTCAAATGCCCGAGGCATTCTCTCAAATTTACAAAAACAATTAATTAAAGCATTGTATGTTATTTCGTCTGGCTTACAACCCTCATCCTTCATCTCTTCATATATACAAAGTGATTCATCTAATAATCCAACCTTTCCATAACCATCAATAAGAGAATTATATGTCACAATATCAGGCATTAAGCCCCTCCGTTTCATTTGGTCGAACAAGCTTCTAGCAGTTTCCAAATCACCTTCTTTGCAGCTATAACTTATCATTATATTAAAAGTAAAAACAGTGGGCTCAATCCCCGCCCCGACCATATCCTTGAAAAACTGAATGGACAAGTTTCCCTTTCCTGATTTTGAAAGCCTATGCATAAGCACATTACAAGACCGTGCTTTTGGCAAAACCCTAAACCTCTTCATCTTCGAGAAACACTCATTAGCTTCCTCAAGCATTCCCAGGTCAACCAAGCCACTAAACAAAGCATCAAATACACCAAACCCCCAACGACACAACACATTTTTTGTAGACCACAAAACATCAAAAGCATCAAAACCCGGCAATGCCCGGTTCGACAAAATCAATTCTTTAATAGTATTATTAGCCTCAAAGTACATATTAGCCGAAAACAAAATGTGAACCAATATGCAAAACGACTCAGTGGTGTGGCGAAACCCAGTTCGGGTTTTTGCCCAGTTAAAGAATTTCAATGCTAACTTAGGATCATCCTTCAATTCAACCAAAACCCTTGAAACCCATATCGGCGCCAACGCCGAATCGAATAAACAAACCACTTTTGGTTCATCCCATTGTTCTTCTTGAACTATTTTACGCATAGAATCTCTACTAACATCCGGAAAAACGTTGCTGGGATTTGTTTTGGAGACAAAAGGGTATCTTATAATACAGAGAAAACTAGTTAACCAAAGCAAAGGGCAATGTGAGATTATTGAGTGGTGACGATGATGAAAAATAGGGTTTAAAGAGATGGAAGAACAAGGGCTTACTCTGTGAGGGAATCTACGATTGATGAAGAAGAGATTGCGAAGGGAGAGTAGCATTTTGGAGAAGAAACTGAGAGCAGCTTCACGTAGTTTCATTTTTCAAAGAAGAGAGAGCATGCTGGTGTTATCATGAGCAAGGAATTTGATTGAGATTGAGACTCAGCTTCAGCTTCAGCTTCAGCTTGCTTGTTAGGGTTTTAGAGGTGGTGTCAAGGTTTCTGAGTTCTCAGTTTCAAATGTGAATATGGACTTGGGCCACTAAGTAGGCCCACTTTTCTTTGGCCCATAAGAATTTTAGCCTAGACCCTTTTAATTTTATTTATTTGTTTATTTTTAGACGTGCGAAGTGGTTATATCATTCATAACACCTGCACATTTAAGTGTTACTTTTTAAAATTAATAATAATAAAAATAACGTTAACAAAAATAATTTTATCAAATTTTAATTAAGCAGATGTACTTTAAAATGGATGTAAAGAATATTATTTCTAATGTATATAACTCTTAAACTTAAATTTTTCAACTTAAGAGCAAAGAGAGTATCATATATGTAGTCTTTCATATTTGAACCAATCAAACATGATAAAGTTAGGATAAGTAATGAACCATATATTACAATTATAGTATTTTTGACACTTCTAATTCTTAAAAGGCCATTTATATTAACTCGAAAGTTATCAATTCATTCTTCTATGGCACCAATTTAGACCATTTATTTTATACTAGTAAATTTTAAATTTCAAGGAATAAACAAGAATGCTTAATATTGCTGAGTAGATAAAATTTTTCTTATTAACTTTCTACTGTTACAGTCATAGCAGTATGCAACCAGGCATTAACTGGTGGCACATCAAAATGCCTCGAGCATAAGATAACTCCTGATCCAATCAGTTATAAATACAATGAAAATGTTTCAATCATTACAAGAACAAAACTTAATATCATCCCTAACTTCTATGAGAAATTCCATGACAGCTAACCAGCCGAATCAGAACCAACCAACCTGATCAACTTAAAAAGGTTCTCCACAAACCACAATCATAGGAAAAAAGCAGCTTCAAGAGAACATGACACCAATCTTCTTAGCAAAGTCATCTCCATCTTCATCATCTGAATATTCATCCTCAGGGTCTGGATTTTCACCTTCTTCATAATTATATTCTCCTTCATCTCCCTGCTCATATTCATAGTCACCATCCCTCTGATCATCACCCTCTAGCTCATGATCTTCCATTGCTTCATCACCAATCATCCCATCTTCAGCCTCAACCTCACTTCCATTAGGTAGTTGGGAGACTTCAATTTTGTCTTCAGCTGCTCCAACAGCATCAACCTTTGCACTCTTGACTTCTTCCTCAGTATTGGCTTCTTCTTTAGATACAATGGAAACAGCACCTTGCTTTGCCACAACTGCAGTATTATTGGAGCCTCCAACCAAACTTTCCTTGCTTTCTTTCTGATTATAGTCTCCTTTAGTGATAGATGATATTTCACTGGAAGCTGCCCCTCCAGACTTTCTTTTTCTCTTCAGAATCTCACTAAGTGGCATTGGCCCTTCGAATGAAAGGTCACCTTCACGTTGTTGATGATCATCTAAGCTTTTCCGCTTTCCAAGAAATTGCTGCTCCTTATTCTCCGTACTCTTTCCAACTTTCAGCTCTGCAAGCCTTTTTGGACCAGCAAAATCAAAGGAACCATCATCTATTATTTCTCTTCTCATCAGTGAACCCCTGAGATTTCTTCCCCCGTTATTGTCATCCTCTTCCACCCTTCCTTTTATTCTGTCCCTTAGCCTCCCCTGGCGGGAGGTCTGAGACTTACCAGGTGACAACGGGCCCCAATTCCTCCCCCTGTCCACTTCCCTTTCTGAGCGCAAATCATTACCACTAACTGGAGATCTCCTTGGAAGCTTTATTCTACCACGCAGGCGACCACTAATGGAGCTCTCATGAGAGGATAATGTGTCTCTTCGAGAAGTACTGCGGTGACTTCGCTCTTCAACTTGGTTGTCAGGGGCATAATCAAGACTGACGACTGATCTCAACACATTACCTTTCCTTTGCTTTGACAAACGATATCGCAGATCTGATCCATTGATTGGATCAGGGCTCTCAGCCTTTGAGTAACTCCTCCTTTCCAGGTGAGATGAACCCATTAATGCTCTATCTGAAGAAGCCTTGTGTTGCTCCCAAGCATACTGGCCCTGCATGAGGTCATACGAGTCATGGCCCCGTGGATCACGAAATGTTTCTCTGTCAATATCTGCCATTGAATTGTAATCAATGGAATGACCAATATCATATTCACCCACAGAATTCAAGTTCCTTCCGTCATGACCTCTTGTTCTGCCATATTGATCTTCATCATGGTAATAATCAGACTCTCCAAGCTCATCATCAACAAGAACATCAAATCCAGGAGAGGACTCCCTCATAAACTCCTCAGCATCCTTACCATGCTGGAAACTTTGATCATCCAATGCATGAACCTGATGCAAATGACTAGAACGGCTCAGAGAGTTACCATTGATAACAGGAGGAACATTTGTTGCTTTGTATCGAGGAAGCTCATCATTGGTGGCCAAAGGTGGTGGCACTTTCTTCTCAAGTCCTGCAGTGGTTCTTGGTAAAGCAGCTTCAGCTCTGGGAACAGGCTTACTAGCTTCAGGATGCGCAACAACTGCCTTTGACACATTTGCTGGTGTAACCTTCAGTTCCTGGGTGCACTTTTGAAGGACACCAAAAACCTTTTTTGTGGATGGAGGTTCATTAGAATGGGCAGTTGCGGGCTGCTGTGGGGCTTTACCAGTGGTAGGATTTGGTCCATGAAGAAAAGCGCATCTGTCACCTTTTAGGCAAAGCCCCTTTTGGAAGAAAATGCATGGGACTGGTTGTTTACCCGAATTCTGAGCATGAGCTGCAGGTGTTGCAGGTGTTGCTGCTGGATGCAAAGATGGGAAAGAAGGTCCACTAGGGACTGCTGTTTGGGTTCCTAACAAGCCATCAAGGGGCTGGAAAACAAAATAAAAAGATTCCACATCAAATGCAGTAATCATTTGAAAACCTATTCAATATTAATTACTAAAAACAAAACAAAATAAAAATAAAGATCAGAGGGGAAGAATAACTTACAGGGTGCCGAAACCCACACTTAGGATTCAAGCAATTACCATGCAACCAGAAGTAACAATCCCTAGGGTTAACCCGGGCATATTCACTATGCCGATACTCGCATTCACTTCCCTGTCGACATTGAAGAAAAAAGATAGGCATTAATTAAGAAATCCAATAACCATTCCTGCAGAAAAACTAAAAACATTCCTTTGCAACACTAAAACACTGAAGTAGATGTTAGCTATATTGACTGGATAGAAGTAGATGTCTTTATTAACAACTTATTAAGCATACAGTCATAGGTCTTAGTTTTTTCCTAAATGCTACCACTTTTTATACCTCAATATATAAATTCCATGAATCAATTTACTTAGATCAATAATCACACCCCATAGATAGTCATGCAAAAAGATCCTGGACAGAAGATCAGCACATTTACTTTTTTCAACAATGAATCTCAGACCTTATTAGTTCAACGTGTTCTAAATTAGTGTACCTACAACCTTAGTCAAGAAACTTGTGAAATATGAAATACTGGGTAGGCGTCTCAAAGGGTTTAAACCTATGACCACTTAATTGTTAACCAAAGTTCTTAACCATGCAACCCAACCCTTGCAGATCTCAAGAGATTTCTGTGTATAAAACAAGTTTGGGACATTGACATACATTTTCCAACTTTTATGTGATCATCCATGGATAGATTCTTAATTCAAGAACAAAACAATCACACCCAGAAGAAGAAACAACGAAGACAGTTTAAATCAACAATGGTACTAAACACCGTAAGCTAAAGTAATTCCAAATATTTAGACAAAAGGTTCCCTAACAATTATTCAATTTTGTGTACCTAACAAAGCAAAAAAATAACAAATCTTTCCGACTAAAATAACATCTATCAAGACTAGATTCACTCTAAGAGCAACTCAAACTCAAAGCAGTCATTGTTCTATTTGACAATTGGGTTAGTTATAAAAGGAACACAAACCATGAGGCGCCTAAATAACGCATTAATATATATACAAATAAAGCAACAAGAACCCAGATAAGTCAAGGGAAGAGAGTATATAACGGTAGGATTCTCATCATATTTTCTATAATTTTCGCAAATAAACCCTAACAAGATCCCACATCGAAAACTTTCCCAAAAGGCCCAGTTCCCAGCTTCCAAAAGAAAACTTAAGAAATCGTAAATCTGAATCCCTAATTGGATAAAAGACCAAGATCTCAAAACATATATATTATTATTTAAAAAATAAATAAATAAAAACCCTAAAAAACAAATAAAAAGAAAGAGAAAAAGGAAACCTTTTTGCAGGTTAAAGGGGAAGCTAGGAAGTAAACACAATCAGTGTTTCTCTTCAAGGCCTCCTCTTCAGCTGATGTGGGTGGTTGTTGTTGTTGCTGCTGAGGCTGAGCTGCTGCCGCAACCATGGCTGGCGGGCTATTGTTTCCTCAACTTAAAAGATCGTTTCTCTTTTTCTTTGTTTTGGTCCCTTTTTTTGGCTTCCAAACTTGGGATCGAAATCCGACGAGAGAGAAACGGAAGAAACAGACCCACAAGATCCAATCAACGGTAAACAAAAGGCAACGAAGCGGAAGAAGAAGCCAGAGATGAAGCTGAAGAAGACGAAGAGCCGCCACGGGAGAGAGATTGGAAGAGAGAGAGAGGGGAAGAGGGAGTATTTAGATTAGAGAGGAAACGAGTGTATGAGGTGACCTTAAAGCTACGAAGCCAAAAGCCTAAGCCAAAGCCCAACTCTCTAACGAGTTTTTATTTAAGAGTCAAGAGTTGAGATGATGACATTTCCATGAGTTGCTTCGCTTCTGTTGTGTTGTTTTCATGCCTGTTTGGATTGGGTTGGGTTGTGCACTTGTTACTCTGTTACGGTTAAATTCACTTACCTCCCTAATATTTTATAATAATCCATCACACCCTTAAAGGTTAAATCTACTTTTTTTTTTTACCCTAATATTCAAACTCAAACACCAATTAATTTTACAAACTATTTTGGCAAGTCGAATGACTAGTTGATCGTTGAAAGAGATCTATTTGGTACTAAAAAAAAATTTCAAAATTGTCGAATGCATATTGGTTCTAGCAATCGTTTTTGGTGAAGGCATTGTCTGTACAAAATGTTTTGAATATTTCATGTGCATAAGCGTGGAGATTGGCATATATGTTTTCATTAATTATCATTAGTAACAATTATTTATAAAATTATTGTAACTTTTAGACATTCTTTTATATTATTTAAAAAAAATTAGTATCTATTTACCAAATTAGCATAAGTTTTAAATCATTTTTCTTTTCCTTTGACAACTTGTATATAAACGACTCAGACACTTTACTTTTTTCTAATACTTTACTCTCTTCAAAAATAAAAATTTTATCAACGTCTCAACCATATTTTTTTTTATCATTTCTCTCATTTAATCATACATTTACCTGTTGAGTAAGGTTCATTATATTTTCTTTACTATGTATTAATATTTTTTAGTAATAAAATTTCTTCATAATGTCGAAGTTTACCTAAATTAATAATTTAGTTTGATCAAAAAAAATTTATAATTACGTTACTGAGATTAAATGATAAGTAAAAAATATTAAGACTATATTTTTACACAACACCCACTCCCAATTTCAGACTTTGGTTTTTATTTTCAGTGAAATATTATTTTATAAAAATAAAAAAAAATACATCATAATCTCTATAGTTACAATAAATTATAATTTTCTATTTGACATGCTAAAAAATTATTATTCCATCCGAAAACCGTTGAAAATTTTTATTTATCCCTCAAGTTTACCTGAACCACAAGAACCCCCGGTTTTTGGAAATAGCTTCAAATGACCCTTACGTTATCTCTCTTCTGTTAACTTGCATTGTTTTGAGGGATATGATGGTAACTTTATCACAAATAAAATAAATAAATAACAGATATCAATCATAATCTTATTATAGAGCCTGCACCATCACCCTTTCGATACCTCCAACTCCACTAACAAGAAGTCTCTCTCTCTCCCGCCTATTAAATTTTAGTTCTAATTGCATCCTTGCTACAGAAATAACATATATAATACAAAATAAATTTTAAAGAACGATAATCTCTGTCAGACCATATCTACACAGAGCTCTATAACAATGGTTGAATGGAATATAATTAGCTCCTCCTCCTTCCCAGACTGAGATGAGAAGAGAGATGTAAAATCTAAATCAACTTCAAGATTAAATTTTTTTTCAGAAACCCAGATGAGAAATTAACAAAGAATTAAATGTATAGGTATGCCTAAGTGGAAATGATCAATCTGCACATGAATCGTTATCATTAATAATACTCTATTTCCTGATAAACAAATAGTAAAATTAAGAACTCAAATTTCACCATCAATAGGAGAATAGACTAAAAAACTAGAACTAAAAAATTAACCAAAAATTAAATCTTTATATACATTTGTATATGTTTATATTCCTCTTTGTCCTTGGACACCAAGAGAAAAGTTGAATTGGATCTTTAAGCTTTCGAGCATATCCAAAAATGATCTCAAATGAAAAAAATAAAATAATAAGACATTGATTATGGTGGCTTTGGATAAATGATGGCCATGGATTTAAAGATAAAGGATTGTAAAATTATTTTATTTTATTTAAGTTTTAAAATATTAAAAAAAGGGTATAAAAGCCATTTTATTCTAAGACATTCAACTTAACAGCAATCATACAACTTTAGGGTCATCTAAAGCTATTTTCAAAAGTTTGGAGTTTTTATTATGACAACAAACGTCAGGGTCACTTGAAATTTGACCTAAATTGAATTTTGCAAGAAAACCCGAGTCCACATCAAGCCCAACTCGATAGACACAATGGGCCCAGGTCTCATACGACCTTAGAGATGAAGGTTTGAATCCGGCATGGGCCTGACCCGGATAGTTTTGCCATGTTAATCCAAGTTTCAAAACGTTACAAATTTTCCTCCCATTTGTTAATCAAAAAATTTAAATTATTAATTTCATTATTTTCCTTTAACTAATTAAAATTTTTAGAAACCTAAAGGTATTTCCTTTAAGTAAAAAAAAAGAAGAAAATTTATTTATAAATTAGTAAGGGATAAAAATTTTTAATTATAAACCAATGTAATTTGCCATACTTATTAATGGTTGAACTCGGAGCTCTACCCTCTCTCCTTTGGCTTAGGAGTTGGGACTTGCCTCACTCCACTGTTTGACACGTTAACGGGGAGTTATTTTGTCGTTTCTTTTTTTGGATTATGTTATAATAAAATGTTTTATAATTTTGGAGTTAAAATTCTTTTAATGTTTAATTATTTTTTAATAGAGATTATAACTAAATTATCTGTGAATAAAATTACTCGTAAAAGTTACTTAATTTTTCAAAATATTTTCTTCTTCATTCCCTATAACGACGAATGAATTAGTTGGATAATTATGTTGATTCATAAGGTTTTAGAAACACAAAAAAAAATCAAGATTAATTGTGATTTGTAAAAATCGAATTCATTGTTCACAATATTTGACTTCACCTTAATTTAATAGTTCAGATGTTTGATGAAGGGATCTTTTAACACATTTATAGTTTTTTAGTTGACATTTTAAAAAAAAAATTTGTATTAATAATATCCATTTAAAATTGAATTAGGTGGCTTCTTAACTTCAGATCAAGTTGGATTATACCTTTAATTGCTTAACTAATATCCCTCCTCCTTCTTGACTCAAAAGCTAGCTTAAGCTATTAGATAATGACTCAACATTAATACTTTGAGTCCAACAAATTATATCACATGAAATATGAATCTAATTTTAAAGTCTATCAAACCATGTAGGGAGACCAATTTGACTTATTGCTTTAATTGCCAACAATTATGTAAGAAGGAAGAGTATACTTTAAATGCCAAGAATTTTGTAAGGAGGAGTATGCTTTAATTGCCAAGAATTATGTAAAAAGGAGGTAAGTCATACTAAAATCTTTAACTCTATACAATGTTAGACTCAAATGTTAATGATATTGTGAGTCCAACAAATTATATTAAGTGAAACATGGATCCAATTTCTTTATAAACTCCAAGACCCCTCTAAACCATCTAACTTAGGACTCAACAAACTTCTATTAGACGAGACTGTCCCGATACAAGGACCTAACATTGAGTTCTTATTTGAAATTATGGACACATCACATTAAGAATTGGTAAAGGCTCCAAGTATTCAACCAAAAGATTAACTTAATTTAATTGTGATATTCTTTCTTGTTAAAACCTAAGTTTAGACCCTAATACACCTAGAGGAAGGGTGAATAAGTGAATCAATGTGGAAACACAAATAAAAACTAATTTATTAAAATACGTTAAAGTAAATATCTATATCCTATAAGATCAACATATAAGAGTAAATATCAACCATTCAACATATTATAAAGCATGATAAAGTGCAGAAAATAAATAATATCAGATATGTTCATGAAGGGAAACCTCTGAAGAACTCTTCAAATGGAAAAACTCTTCAGGCTATAGGTCGCCACCAAACTCATCCACTATGTAAAGAAGATTTACAACTTACGGTTTAGACTCATACAGACCTTTGATAAGACACTGACACTCTGTTATACAATCCAAAGAACCTCATCAGATAGCCGTTGATCTAAAACCTCTAAACTTCTTTACACCAGGATAGAAGAACGAACTTGTCCTTGACAGCTGGAGCTCCAACATTGACTTTAAAATAATTTCGAGTTAGACAAAAATATTATTTTAAGTGAAATTAAAATTTTAAGTATTGTGTAATTATAAGTATGAAAAAAAAAGTAATTGAAAAAAGTAATTTGGAGTAACTTCTGACTCCTTTTTAAGTAATTTGAAAATGTAATTTTGTATGACTTAAAATTTGGACTAAGGATAATTTGGATTGTTGTTGCCATAAAAATTAGCAGCTTCTGCTTTGATGTAGAAATAAACCGCTTATAAAATAATTTAGAAGTGTTTAGTAAACAACCTTTAAGAATTGTTTTACTTCTTTTTAAAAGCAAGATAAAAGTGTTTGGAATTGTTATTGCTTTTATTTTTATTTTTATTATGTGTAAATAACCAAGATATACATGTGTATTATATCTTTATAATATTTAATTATTAATATTTTATAATTAATTCTTTTGTTTTTAAATTATTTCTAATAATTTCTATATACATAATTTATAATTTTATATAAATAATTACATTTATAATATTTTAAAAACTTAATTAAAGGAATAACATATGAATTGTATAGCGAATCAAAGTTTAAATTATTTTTTAATTTAATTTAATTTATAATTAATATTATAATTTCAAAATAGACATATATCTATAAAATAATTTAAAATTTTATAAAAGCATACTGAAATTAATACATCTAAAATAAAATAAATTTATATGATTGTAATTTTTTTTAAATTCCACAAATATTAATTGTAAAAAACATGTTTAATATAACATGTCAATAATATAATTAATTTTCTAGGGTAAGGCTAATTCTGTATTTTTAATTTTTTTAAAAGAATAATTTTGACTTTTGTATTATAGAAACAAAAACTGCCTTTATAAAAGCAACTTATTTTTATAAGTTTTAAAAATATTCCTAAATACCTTATCTTGCTTTTGCTGCAAAAATAAGGAGGAGCATTCTCAAACTGGCCTTAGTCTTAGCACTTCTAATACTTCTAATCATATTTGACTAACTCAAAAATAACTTTAAATTAATTGGACTAACTCAAAAATTCACTTTTGAGTGAAAATTATAATTTTGAGCGATGTATAATTATCATATTAAATAAAGAGTAATTGAAAAATATATTTTCAAGTAATTTATTACTCAAATTTGTAATTTGAGTGACTCAATGAARTTACATTTTCAAGTGAAAAATATAATTTTGAGCAATATATAATTATAAATTTTGAAGAAAGAGTGGGTAAACTTTAAATTTTAAAATTTCAACTTGAAAATGTATTTTTGAATTACTCAAAATTGTAATGTTGAATGACTTGCAATTAATTTTAAATTAATTTGAAGTGACTTAGAAGTTAGAATCATACTTTTTAGTATTAATAATTTTGAGGGTCGTGTAATTGTAATTTAATAATTGATAGGTCTAATTCAAAGTAACTTTTGACTAAAAAAAATGTTATTTTGAGTGACTTCAAAATTTTATAATAGTTTGTATCCCTAGCATTATTCTTTAAGTATTGTGTAATTATAATTCTGAAAAAAAAAAGTAATTTGGAGTAACTCTTGACTCCTTTTTAAGTAACTTGAAAGTGTAATTCTAAATGACTTAAAATTAACTTTAAATTAATTAAACTAAGGGTAGTTGAGATTATTATTGTTGTAAAAATAAGTAGCTTCTGCTTTGATACAGAAATAAGCCACTTAAAATAAGTTAGAAGTGTTTGGTAAATAGCTTTTAAAAGTTGTTTTGTTTTTTTTTAAAGCAAGAAAAAAATATTTGGGATTGTTGTTGCTTTTGTTTTTATTTTTTATGTATAAATAACCAAGATAAACGTGTATATTATATTTTATAATCTTTAATTATTAATATTTTATAATCAATTCTTTTTTTAATTATTTCTAATAATTTATATAAAAATAAATAATTACATTTATAATATTTTAAAAACTTAATTAAAGGAACAAAATATNGAATTGTATAGCCAATTAAAGTCTAAATTATTTTTTAATTTAATTTAATTTCAAAAAATGATTCATAATTAATATTATAATTCCAAAATAAGCGTATATCTATGAAATAATTTAAAATTTATAAAAGCATATTGAATAAATACATGTAATTATAATATTTTTTAATTTAATAAATATTAATTGTAAAAAAACATATTTATATAATATGTCAGTAATATAATCAATTTTCTAGGATAATGGCAATTTTGTATTTTTAAAAGGATAATTTTGACTTTTTATAATATAGAAAACAGAAGATGCCCTCTAAAAAACAAGTTTCAAAAGTATTTACAAGCAGCTTATATTAATTCTACTGCAAAAATAAGGAGGGGCATTCCCAAATGGGCCCTTTGTCTTAATAAATCTTTTTTTTTTTTGCTTATAATAACGATTATATTCTTTAGGATGATTTAAATCTTTTTTTTGTAATACAAGATATAATTTTAAAGATAAATTAATAATTAAAATAATATAAATATATATTACTTGAGGTATTAATATGTGTCCTATAAATACATGTTAAGACTATCTGTATCAAAATATATTAATTAATTTTTTATATTAATAGGTAATAATCATCATTAAAAAAATAAAAAAATAAATTTGATATTAATTTAACAGATTATAAATAAATAAATTACAATAGCATAATTTAATAATTTTTGTATATTAATTAATTAAGAGCNGTATGACGGTCATTAAAGGATTGTAACATGGAAATGGGCCCAGGCGTCATAAACTCTAACGTGACAGGGACTGTGCTTCAGGAGAATGTTTTGCGTATAGTTCGATGCATGCTAAAACTAAATCCCGGCAGTGTACTCTGATTGTAGATGATGCAGCCTTGGAGCCTATCTTTATTTGACAGTCATATAAAAGGAAGGCAGGACTCCTGTTACTTAATCACTTATCGTTATAGTCAAAGAGAAATTCGTTTGACTAGATTTGATAAATTGACGAAACGAGGAGCGACTTTTCTTGTCTTATCTTACTTGTAAACGACACAACTTCTTCAACTTTTTCAATCATTTTAATATTTTTATCACAATATTCCCCGAAAACTATAATTAAAAGATAAATCCTAAATAGAGCAAACTATTATTTTGTTTTCAGTAAAAAAATAAAATAAAAGTTAATCTGTTTTTAATAACTGTACAAAATTTTTTTTTAATATAAATTATAATAAAAATTATGCGATACAAATTTAATCTGAATTTTTAAAAATATAATAATATGATGCATGATTTATATTATAATTTGTGTATAAATTAATTATAATTTTTCAAGGTGAAAACATGTATTATTATGACTCATTTTATAGATGTTATACAATTTAAATATATATAGCGTGAATCAAAAGTTTAAATTGAGCCATTTATGATCATTAGATTTAAATCAAAAGTTTGAATCTATATTATTAGATTGTCATCCAAATTTTTTTTCAAATCCAATAAACTCACGGTAAAATATTTAAAATGGATATTCAATAAAATTTGTGATGCTACTAAAGGTGTTAAGTATCTTTTATTTTTATTTGTTTTTTATAGTAAAATTATTTTTTCTTTATCCATGATTTTTTTAGGACTTTTTATATAAATCAGTATACATTACCCTTAATTATTCATCCTATTATTCGTTGATATTGCGTTTACTTCCTAACATTTGCCATCAGGACAAATTATAACTTCTTTTCTTTTTTTTTCCATTTTCCGTAAATTTCACTAAAATAAACATAAATTTCCCAACTGGCCCCTAGGGTTGCGTTAAGAGCCTATTTTTTCAGTTGTATATATATACTTCTAGAATTCTCCTTTTCCTTGCATCTAGAATTCTCTGTTGGAGTATAGCATAACAGGTTGATCGACTAGAATAACAGTAACAACTAAGAAGCAGCAAGCAGCAGCAAATGAAATTCAAATTACAGAAAGAGAGGGAAAAAGTTTGTTGAAGAATCGGTTATTGTAGTTAGTCCTGTTAGAGTTTTTATGAATAGGCAGTTAAGTTTGTTATATGGGAGGGAAAAGTGGTTGTTACATTGCTACTGAGCTTGTAAAGAAAGTTTTCTTCCATATTCGAGAATTGAAAAGTCTTATATCATTTGAACATTCACCACATGTCATGATCTCGAAAACCCTCTTTTAATCCTATGATACATCAGACGGTGCAAATAGATCAACACCCAAATGTGGTGTTACGGCTTAGATTCAACACAAATTTTGGCGGTATTTTCATAAATCCATAACAGAACAGAGTCTCTCCCTTCTCTCCATGACAAACTCGCATTGAAGCACAAATCAACTTTCTTGAACAATCTCTTCTCTGTGAAGTCTGAACACTCCAATCAAATTTCTCTCTAATTCTTCGATATTAGGTTTTGCTTGCTTTCTTTCTTTCCAATACTGAATACGGCAACGTCACTGCAAAAATTAATGTACAAATTCAACTCGTAACATCTAGCTTATTACTTCACATTAGATATATATATACATATATCGATTATCATATCATATCATAATGACGTTCTTGCTCTGGATCTGTTATCAATCATGCTCTTCCGGTAATGGTACTGGTATCTTAGTCAATTTTACGTTTCTTCTACTCAGGTTTCTTGAACCTCCTTTCTTAGCTTTCTTGGTTTGGTTTTGTTAATTGATTCTTCAAGCTTTCTATGTCTTGTTCTTAACAGTGTTTGTCTCTTTACGCTGTGAATCTTTTTCCTTTTCTAATTCATTTCTTGTACAAATTAATTTATCGTTATTCAAATCTTGCTGTGGACTTGCTATGGTAGCGGACGAAGTGAAAATTTTCTTTACTTCTTCTAAAATATTGGGAGCCATTGGATCTATCCAGTAACTTTACCGGCACGAAATTCACAGTTTAGTCCTTCGCTTCTTGATTATATATTTTCTGTTTCTTGTATTTGAGATTGATCTGTTAATGGATTAGACTCTGTTTGTTCCTCTTCAATTTATAATTATTAGAATTTTTTACATAATCAATATTTCTGGATAAGTTTATTTTATCATTCTTTTATGATTTTTTTTTTCTGGTTCTTGTGTAGTTTCTGATCAAATGGAGAACAAATACGAGATCGGTAGGAGGATAGGAGAAGGAGCATATGCCGTAGTTTACAAGGCTGTTGATTGCGAGACCAAGCAGACTGTAGCAATTAAAGTGATTACTCTTAAGAACGACGTCGAAGCTCCATCAAGCAATGCAGAAACAGAAGTGAAAAAGGTTGAAGGTGTGCCAAGCTGTGCCAAAACAGAAGTCTCTTTGAACAATCGCATGAACAATGAAAATATTGTCAGGTATTGCTACTAGAATTTGTTTATTTTAGAGTGATAACTAGATGCGTTCTATCCGGTAAGAGATTTGTAGAAACTTCACTTTGAGTATATTAATCGTAATTGCTGGAATTGATAGTACTGTTTGAATTACACAATACAATTTTAAACTGTAGCATGCTTTAGTGTTCTGTATTGGAAATTGTCCACTTTAGTGAATTACCAATTTACAGTGTTGTTTATCCCTTCTGTAATTCGATGGTATAAACTTGTGCAATCATGAAATAACTATTTCAAACTACTTCGATGGGATTAAGTAGGGGAAAAACTTCTACCATTTCAAATATATATGATTCCATTTTAGGTGATTTATGTGATAATAATATATATATTATTGTGATTATGAATCAGCTTATGTAGGAATCTTTTCGAATGGCTCTCGAATCATGTGAAAGGTTTTATGATTATGTTTTGTGATATATGGGTTTCATTAATTTATCATATGGACTCTGTGTCAAATTCCAACTTGTTCCTTCATTTCACAACACAATATTTAAGCAGGTAATTAAGATCAGTTGATAGTTTGATTGCAGATATCATTACACATTTTTGTATCTTTTCATGTCATTTTTTAATGACCATATTTCTTGATCTTCATTTCGTTGGTACAGAAAAAAGTTTAGTTACATACACACCTCAATGTAACTTTAAATCAACAATGACCTGAATTCAATTTAGGTATAATTAATGATATAGTTCTATTGGGTATACCATTAAGTATTTGAGTGTTTCAAAAGACATATCTTGATGTGCCAATTATTATTTAGCACTGATATTTTGGATTTTTTGTATTACAGTAGCATTAGTTATATACACCTTTTCCTTTCATTATTGAATTGCTACTGTTTAATTTCATGATTGTAAGCAGAAATGAATCTTTAATAGTATAGTTCCGTGAATTTTAATTTAAGCATAAATCTTTTTCTGAGAATTGTATATTAGAAGTTGAATTTCACATTTTTAAAATTATTTCTAACGTAAAATGCTTTTATCCATTTCCTCTAAAATATGTGTTAGCTTTAATAATTTAGTTTGACATGACATTAATTAAATATACTTGTAAGAAAGCACTTTTCTTTGAAGTTTTTATGACAAATTGAATGCAGGATGTTGGATTTTGGGTACAAGGAGAGACAAGTGTATCTTGTCTTTGAATTCCTAGACCGTGATCTGCTTTCACTCCTCAAAAGTCAAAAATTTTATGTAAACATGCCGGTGATAAAAGTAAGCAAGACTATTCTGTTTCAGATTTTCAGTACTTCATTGTGAATGTTATGTTGCGGTATTTACAGTTTCAAAGCATAGTTTTTCCGTAGGAAAGTATGTGATACATGCTTCAACGATTCTTTCTTTTCTTTTTGGAAATTGATAAACTTTTGAAATTATGGTGTTTTTTTAGTTTAACTTAATATTATTCTTTAAATGTATGTTGATCTGTGAAACTTTTGAAATTATCGTTGCATTAGGCATTCAAATGGATTCTTAATATTTTTATTTCATGAGTGATGGACCTAACAATAACGATGATTTTCATTCTTCAACTGTCTATTTGCAGACTATCTTGAGGCAAATTCTTCTCGGTTTGGTATATTGTCATTCCAAGGACATTATCCACAGAGATTTGCATCCTGGGAATATTCTAATAGATCTCAGTACTAGCACTGTGAAACTCGCAGATTTTGGACTAGCAATGGATTTTGGACTTCCTGTCAAAGATTATTCTCGCCGAGCATCCGTATAATACCATTTCCTCTTGTTTTTAGCTTTTAGTCTTAGCTCTCTTATCATAATCAATTTTAATTCGCTTGAGCTTTTTATTTCTTTTAAACCTCCTGTACCATTTGGGGCATTTGAAATGCACAAATATTTCACTCTAGGTAAGAAAATTATGTGTTTAATTTAGATGTGTCCAAGTATAATATGTGATACAAATTTTACCTATTCCTCAACTCTGTTTCTTTCAAAATAGTTACAAAATTTTCTTCAAGTTGTTGGTATTGCATTGACCTTTTGAGGAAACGTTAGACATATAAGGCTACTGACATTATAAAGTAACCAAACCTTGGTCAAGGCTACTGACATTATAAAGTAAACAAACCTCGGTCAAGTTTTCCTTTTATGCTTAACAAAATAGCAGTAGATGTCTTTGACTTTCTATTTATCTTTTTGTTGTTCTTCTCTGCAGGAGGGACATAGCCAGTACAGAGCGCCTGAGCTACTTCTTGACCGTTATCAATACTCTACTCAAGTCGATATATGGGCCGTGGGATGTATATTTGTGGAGATGGCATATGGGAGGTCATTATTCTTACCGTGTGAAAGAACGGAGCTACTGAATCAGATTTTTAGGTATTGCAGCATGGTGACAAACCACCTATTTATGCTTCTCTTTCCAAGTATAATCCTTCTTACAATGTAATTTCTTTAATGAAGGCTCTTTGGTAAACCAACTGAAGCAACTTGGCCAGGATTGAGTTCTGTAAGACTTGACCGTATTCCTTTTCATGAGAAAGAAGAGCGTAAGGTAAGAAATGCTTTAAGAATGTTTTACTTCAGAAATTCCTTTTTCTAAAATCTGCAAATGAGAATGGTTATATTGTTTTCATCTATTACCGTGCAGAATTTTGATGAATTGTTCAGTGAACTTGAACCAGCTGGAATTGACTTGCTTTCTGTAAGTCTATGTATTCTTTAGGGGGAAGCAAGTCTCTGTATTCTTTAGGGAAAATATGAATAGTGTATGGTTGACTCTTGCCTACTTTTGTGTGTTTACAGAAACTGCTTTGCATGAATCCAGATCAGAGAATTACGGCTCATGATGCAGTTAACCACGAATACCTCAAAGATGTCCAGAAAGTATCTTTCATATCTGAGCCACCTAGCACTGGAGACATCCCCACCAGTTTTCCAGTAAGAATGACAAGTGTACCAGCCCCTGCTTTAATCAGATCCTTTGTGGATGACTACGACCATCCATTTGTATAATATTGATGCTTTCTTATCAAATTGCTCGACTTGAATCATTTGATGCTAAATGGCAAACAGAAACTTGTCTGGAATTTTAGCATTAACTGCTGCTTGTACATGTCGCTTCTCATATTGATCATTTAGTTGATCTAACACCTTTTGATTGCATAATGCATATCTATGCTATTACTACTTTAGGACAGCAAAGAAGAAGAAAGTGCCTTGTTATTGCAGCTTTAACTTTTGCTTTTAGGCTGCATTCATTGCATAATGTGAGAGCAGCCTTCTCCAATCCTAGCCTCAAGCAGGAACTAAAACATCAGGATTATGGTAAATAAAAACTGGAATTTAAAGAAATCAGTTACGAGGGAAAACTGTCCAGGTTTGTTAATATTGTCAAAACATGAGGTTGATAGTAATATTCATCCAAAAAGAGTTAGGTTACTATTATGTGAATTGTATTACAATGACAAATTGTTAGGCTCATAGTGTACATTTGATAAAAAAAAACCTTAATACTCAACAACACTTGGTCATCTGCAACTAGCACTAAAAGCAAGAAAAACCTTAATAGTGGACAAAGTGGATTGTTCCCTGCTTCAGCCTTATTGATACCCAACTCCTCTTCTGAGTAGATGGAAACCCATCTTATGTTGTCTTTCTAGGCCGAGCGGGAGGGCCAGCATACTCACCATTTTTAGCTTCTCTACTCTTGTTCTTCTTTTCTTTCCTCTTCTTCACTGATTTTGGTTCAACCGTTTGATTTTTATCCAAATTTTCAGAGTTTTTCCCTCCAGGCTTCTTCCTCTTTTTACCAGCAAAGATTTCATCAATCTCATTATTCAATTTCTTCGACTTTGAAGCAGGCTTTTCATCTTCTACAGCAGGGTTTTCTACCCTTTTTTTCAGGTGCCTTGGCAGAACTACTCTTCTCCTTCTTAGGCATTGAATTGAGCTCAAAAGCTGCACACCCATGGTTTTGTCGCAAGCAAATATGAAAAACATTAAAAAAAGAAAAAAAAAAAAAGACAGAAACAGATATTGATCTTAAGCGAAAAAAATAATAATAAAAAGCGAGAGAAGTTTATGCATCAAGTAACTTGAAATTTCATAGCAGACTATATCAGAAGTATAGAAACATAAAAGCAAACACAATGAATCAAAAGAGACTCACAGAGTTCATGGAAAATAATAAATTACAAAAATTAAGAAAGTCGATGGGGAAAAAGGAATGAAGATATTAAATAGAAAATTACCTTGAAATCCAAGATTAAGTTTGTCAGATTCGAAGCGGGAAGCTTAGCGCGTGAAACAACTCCAGTGTAAACTGTAAAGAGCATTGCTTAAATCCTAGCGGCTAGTGTTTTACAGTCTCGGGGAAGAAAGAGGATTGAAATTCATTAAAATGATGAGGGGTTTGATAAAATTTTTAAGAAATTATTTTTCCTTTTGAAATAAGAGTAATTATCATTGATCATCCTTATTTTTTTAATTTTTTCACTCATATGTGACGTTTGCTCTTTTTCTCTTCTCTCATCCTTAAGTTTTAAAAAATATTTTCTCAAGTACTCTAATTAAATATTTTGTTAGTTAACATCTATTAAGCTATGTATTTTAATAAATTTATCATTTTATCCTTACTAACATAAATAAAAAAAAAAGCTTAATTTTTAAAGGACCATATTAAATTAAATGATCAAATTACTTTAACATATATTAACACATACTAAAATTACTTTTTATGAACAATATTAATATATATTCGTATTTATTTCAATGGTAATTTGATCATTTAACTTATTATTGTCATTAATATGTTTGTAAGGGTAAAATGATAAATTTATTAGAATATAAAGGTTAATAGGGATTAACTAACAGAATTTTTAATTAGAGGACTTGAGAAGAGAAATTTTTATAAACTTAAGGATAAAAGAAGAGAAAAAGGGCAAATGTCTCATATGAGTAAAAAAATAAAAAAAAATAGAGGTGGTCAATAATAAATAATTCATTGAAATAATTTTTTTTTCAATTAGTTAGAGCATATTATTTTTAGTATCGATAGTCTAATGACAATGCTTCTAGTCCTTGCCAATATATTTGGGTCGATAAAACTTTCTCTTAGAAAGAGAATTTGCTTACAATAATGATTATATTATTTACGGTATATTTAAATCCTCTTTTGTAGTTATTTGTTTTAATATTTTCTTAATCAAGTTGACATCCTTATGGAGATGCAATCATGGAGGAATTTGCTTAAAGATTGATATTTAATAATTTTTTAAATATAATTATTATTGCATAGTCAAGATAAATTAAAAAATGATTTAAACATGTGTATTTTACTTTTATAATATTTAATTATTAATATTTTATAATCAATTCTTTTATTTTTTTAATTATTTCTAATAATTTCTATACACATAATTTATAATTTTATATAAATAATTACATTTATAATATTTTAAAAACTTAATTAAAGAAATAACATATGAATTGTATAGTAAATCAAAGTTTAAATTATTTTTTAATTTACAATTAATATTATAATTTCAAAATAGACACATATCTATAAAATAATTTAAAATTTTATAAAAGCATATCGAAATTAATACACGTAAAATAAAAGAAATTTGTAAGATTATAATATATATTTTTTAAATTGAACAAATATTAATTGTAAAAAACATGTTTGATATAACATGTCACTAATATAATCATTTTTCTAGGGTAAGGGTAATTTTATATTTTTAAATTTTTGATAAGGATAATTTTGACTTTTATATTATAGAAACAGAAGTTACCCTTCAAAAGCAGGGTTCCCTTCTTTTAGAACACTTTGTAAAAGCAACTTATTTTTATAAGTTTCAAGAGTATATTACCTTATATTGCTTTTGCTCGAAAAATAAGGAGGAGCATTCCTTTCAATTACTTTCCTCATTGGCTGGCAGATTTGTACGATTTTATATCCTATTAGGACTGTCCTGAGTGCACGGTAACAAGTCACACTAAAATCAAGAACAAGACTAAGCCTTTTTCATCTTCTTTCCATCTTGTTCTCTAAACATGGATTGGTCCACTCTTCCGAACGACGTACTCGGCATTATCGCAAGAATCCTCTATCTCCAATCACCAGACGATGACTTCCCTCGTTTTCGCGCTGTTTGCCGGTCATTTCGGTCCTCATCACCTGCTTCCAGTCCTCTGAGAACTCTAACTCCAAACCTAGTTCGGCATGGTTTTTCACTCGCTAAGTCTTGCGTTTACGCCGTCCAGCCCCTTGACAAAGTCTCCAATACACGAACATGGCTGGTGAACGTCGAAGAGTCAAGCACCGGCAAACTCCAAATCAAGGATCCACAGGGTTGGTCGCTCTCTTATCGTCCGCACTCTTTAAATGGGTTACCAAAGTCTCTGAACCCACTGGATTATCGAGTTAAGAGAATTGCAACATCCTACCAACTTATTCCCTTGGATAAGTTGAAGTACAAAACTTATCCTTCATCTGACATAGACAGTTTTATGAAAGTTGTTTTTTCCCATCTTGAAAGTGACAGTTTTCTGATTGCCGAACTTGGCAGTGTAAGTTTTACGAAAGTTGCTGTTTCCGATCTTGAAAGTGACAGGTTCGTGGTTATGGCGATACGTGATAATACACAGAATTTGTTTGTGTGGAGAAACGGAGACGAGAATTTTTGGCAGATAAATGGAAGACGGAACTGGAATGAGATAGGAAAATTCCATTATTTTAAGGATATTGTTTATCACAATGAAAAATTCTATGCTTTGACCGCTAATTATCTGACTATAGTTGTGGATTCTAACTCTTTGAGTATGACCAAAGTTGCAGATTGTCCGCAAAATTTTGACCCGTCTTTCTTGGTAAAATCATTGATGGATTTGTTTTTGATTGGTACAACTACTGATGGTTGGGGTGTTCGTAAGCTAGATGAAGAGAAACGTGAGTGGGTTGCGGTGATGGATGAATTGGAGGATCGAGTGCTTTTTGTGGGATATAATTTTTCATATTCTCATTCAGCTAGAGAGTTATCTGGAGGTATATCAGGGAATTGTTTTTATTATATAGGTCCATTTGGTCCTACTCCGTACATTACGAATGACAATACTATCCGTAATGTATCTGGTTTTCCAAGTTATTCTTTTTATTGGCCTCCACCGGCTTGGCTGAAGCAGCAATCAAACTCCGCTTCTCCTCCTCCTCCTCCTCCTCGTGATTGTGTTACTTAACACTTACGCACGTTGAGTTTCATAGGAGTGCTTTATTTGATGCTCTGCGTATTCAAAGCAATTCCATATTGTGTTAGTTTCTATTTATAATATAGTTTTTTTTTTCTTGGGACTGTTTAACTTGAATTTGAGAGAGGAATTTCTGAATTTGAAAAATTATTATCGTCATTTTAGTTCTTTGAAACAAAAGAAATTACGGATCTTTCAGGCTTATGATTTTATTTTCGTTCCGAATGATTTGGTTTGCCTGGTATTCCCTTGTTATGTAACAGCTTCATAAGGCTCAGTTACCGGAGACCATAGCTTATTGATATTTGGTTATTGATAGTTAGGGATTTTGTTAAATTAGGATTTTGACTAATAATAAGAATTTTGATTTCCTAAAAAGTTTACTGATAGTTTTCCTATTGAAATAAGATTTCCTTTTTATTATTATTAGTTAGAGCATATTATTTTTATTATTGATAGTCAAATTATAATGCTTCTAATCCTTGTTTGAGTCAGGAAAAATCATTATAATGATTATATTCTTTACGATAGATTTAAATCTTTTTTTGTAATTATCCATTTTAAGATTTCTTCTTAATCAAGTTGACTTCCTTCCATGGAGATGCAATCATGGTGGAATTTGCTTCAAGATTGATATTTAATAATTTTTTTATTGCATAGTCAAAATAAGTTAAAAAAATAATAAAATACGCTTTTGACATGTTAATAAACACCTATAATGAATAATGATTATGATGTTCTTTAAACGTATCACTTAACTTATTAGTTGACTAAAATATTAAGAAAATTTTTTTTATTAATTTTGAAAACGTTCATTTTCAATTTGGTTATTTTTAAATTACCCCAAAAAATTAAATGAACCTTTTTCAAAATTATATAATTTGTTTTATTTTTATTTTATTTCTCAATTAATTAGATATTAATATACTACTTTTTATTAAAATTAGGAGGATAAATGATTTTAAAAATCAAACTAACAGATTGATAAGATGAAAGTAAAAATAGTATTCTAAACATTTTACGAGGAGACTTGTATTTGACTAACCCAAAATTAACTTTAAATTAATTTCAAGTGGCTCAAAAATGTACTTTGGGTGAAAATTATAAATTTAAGTGATGGGTAAATGTAATTTTGGGGAGAAAAAATTGAAAAATATAATTTCAAGTAACTCTAGACTAGAAAATGTATCTTTGAGTGATTCAAAAATATAATTATGAGTAAAAGTTAAAATTCTCCATATGAAAAATTTTCATTTTGAATACAAAGTACTAGAAAATATAATTTCAAGTAACTTATGAGTCGAAATTATAATTACTCAAAAATTAATTTCAGGCAACTCATAACCATATTTTCAAATAAATTTTATAATTTTTAATAATAGGTAATTATAATTTTGAAGAAAGAGCAAATTAACATATCCAATATCAAGTAACTTTTTACTCGAAAGTCTAGTTTCCAATGACTCAAAAATGTAACTTTGAGTGACTTGAAATTAACTTTATAATTTTGTGAGATTAAAAAATTAACTTTTAGGAGAAAATTGTAAATTTTGTAGTGAATAATTTTGAAGAATAGTTAATTGAGAATATAATTTCAAGTGACTTGATAATATAATTTCTAATGAGTTGAAATTAACTAAGTTAAATAAATATAGCTTTGAGTAAAAATTAGTAATTTTACCAATGGGTAATTGCTATTTTGAAGAAATAGTAATTAAAAAATATATTTTTGAAGTAACTTTTGACTGAAACAAAGTAATTCTAGCGACTCAAAATTGAATTTAAATTAATTTTGAGTTAGAAATTTTTTTTAAGTGAAATTAAAATTTTAAGCATTGTGTAATTTTTATTTTGAAAGAAAAATTGAAAAATGTAATTTGGAGTAACTTTTGACTCCTTTTCAAGTAACTTGAAAATGTAATTTTGAATGAATTGAAATTAACTTTAAATTAATTGGACCAACTAAAAAACTCACTTTCGAATGAAATTTATAATTTTGAGCGATGTATAATTGTAGTATTAAATAAAGACTAATTGAAAAATATGTTTTCAAGTAATTTATTACTCAAATTTGTAATTTGAGTGACTCAACAAAATTATATTTTTCCACTGAAAATTATAATTTTCAACAATATATAATTATAAATTTTGAAGAAAGAGGGGGTAAAATTAAATTTTAAAATTTCGACTTGAAAATCTATTTTTCAATGACTCAAAACTGTAATGTTGAATGACTTGCAATTAATTTTAAATTAATTTGAAGTGACTGAAAATCATACTTTTTAGTAAAATTAATAATTTTGAAGGTTTTGTAATTGTAATTTAATAATTGATAGGTCTTATTTAAAGTAACTTTTGGCTTAGAAAATGTTATTTTCAGTTACTTCAAAATTTATATTGAAAATATATTTGAGAGCAGTTTTAAAGTGTGTCATAAGAACACATGTTAAGTTTTAAAAATACGAATTTTTATAATTAAAATCATTATTTTATCTGAAAATTTGTATTAAATTAATTACTTTACTATATTCAATAATAATAAAAAGTATAATTTTCAAGATAAACTAATGATTGAAATAATATAAATACACATTGTTTGATATATTAATATGTGTCTTAAAGATACACGTTAAGACTACTTATATTTAAATATATTAATTAATTTTTTATATTAATAAGTAGTAATGATCATTAAAAAAAAGTTAAAATATAATAATTTTTTATATTAATTTAATAGATTATAAATTATTATAAAAATTAAATAAAAAATTACAATAGCATAATTTAATTTAATAGATTATGGGGATGGGCAAGGGCAATTTTGGTTGGAAAGAGAAAATGTCGAATCTGTTCGTAATTACATTCTTGAGGATATATTTAAAATCTTTTTTGTAATTATCCCTTTAAGATATTTTCTTAATCAAGTTGATATCCTTCCTTGGAGATGCAATCCTGGAGGAATTTGCTTCAAGATTGATACAGGCTCACGATGCCCAAGTCAGCTTCCAAATTGGACACAATAAATCAAATAAAAACTTGTTATAAATAAAAAATAAATAAATATTGTCAATGAAGTATAAAGTGGGTAAACTAAGCTAATAAACACTTTTTTTGGCGACCACAACCACCGCAAAATAAAAATAAAAATAATACATGTTAATATAAATAAGTTAATTTCAGAGATGTTAATGTTATTTTCAGAAACTTTTGGCCTAAATAATTTAATCGAACTCTCAAGGGTGTACGGGTGTCCCGTTATTTTAATTTATAGTTTTCAAATTTTAAGCATAATTTAAAATAAATATACAATAAAATATTTAATACTATTATTACGAAATTCTTATAATATTACTGGTTTATCGAGTTAAGGAAATAACTCTCCTATCAGCTAACTTTTATATGGTGCTTAGGAGTACAAAAAATCTCCCTTCCCGCTTTCGGTTTAAAAAAGTGGT